>JAODAL010023662.1:0-62196 GCA_025379985.1 Phyllomedusa bahiana
CCTTGTACACATTTTTGATGAGACCACAAAGGGGGCCCCCCCCTGATGTTTTTTTGGGTTTAAAAGCTGGAATTTTTATGCAAAAAATACTAAACTTTTAAAAAACCATCACTAGTAAAAAATTGGGGGAAACGGAAAAAGGACCCCCAAACCCGCCCTGGGACCCATAACCACTGGCCCGCGGATAGACCCTGTCAGAAGAGGAGATCAAAATAGATATTTTTCATGGCTAAAAAGAAAAAAAAAATAAACCCCAAATGACTATTTCCTTCCCCATTATGTTGAAAAATCAAAAGGTAAAAAAAATTCTGGGGGGAATGGAAAAAAAAAAAAAAAAGCCATTAACATATTTAGGCTTCTTTCTTGGTAACACTTGGGTTGATTGACTCTGTAAAAGTACAAGGTCTGCACACATGCACTTACACATATTTTGGGAAAAAAAAAAAATATGTAACAAAAAATAAAAAATTTTTCATCTTTTGTTTTCTTTATTGGTTTTTTGTTAAGAAGATAAAGACAGAGGAAATCCCACATATGCACTCATGAGACAAATATACTTGTGTCTTCTTCATCTTAAAGGAGTTTTTCCCCCACTGAAAAAAAATTTGCTTTCCCAAAATGTAAGGGGCGGGTGGGGCCAAGACTTTTCCAAATACATTGCCCTTTGTTTTTTTTGCTTTGTTGAGGAAGATAAGAGAGAAAAATTTAAAACAGCTTCGAGGCCATCAGGTGTCCCCCCCTAACCCACCAACCTTCTCTGCTCCCCTGCTGTTTTTTTCTATTGAACCCAAAGGGATAAAAATCATCAAAACAGAACTGGGGGGAGCTTGGGTGAAAGTTTTTAATTTTAAAACCCCAAAAAAAACAAAGGAGACTAAAATTTTTTTCTTTACTTTTCTCTGAAGCTTCCTCTGAACTTTTTGATAAACATCTCCTCCCTCATCTCAAGTCAAATTACAAACATTTGAAAACTAAGCTGATATGCAAAATTACCCACTATTGAACCCGAAGAACGGATAAAAAATGAATAAAAAACTGCTCTGTGAGACCCAAAAATATGAGACAACCCCTTTAATAACCGTTTAAAAACTGATTGCAAAAAAAAAATAAAATGAAAAACCTTTTTAGGGGTGTCCCCCCAGGCCCTAGAGTAAAAAAAAGCGGCTTCCCCCCCCCCCCCCCCCCCCGGCCCCCCCCCCCAAACCCCCCCACCGGTAAATTTTCCTATTTTTTTGGGGCTTTCCAACCGGCCGCAGGGGGGGGGGGGTTTTTTTTTTCCCCTTATTTCCCCCCCCCCCATATTTTAGATGGGTTCCCTATTTTCCCCCCCGAAAAAACCCAACGGAAGAAAAGAAAAATGCCCCCCAATTGGTTTTTTTGGAACGCCACGGTCCCCAAAGAAACCCCCCGGTGGAAAATCCGTGCAAATAAACGACCCCCCTTTGGGATGGATTTTTCCTTTTGAGGGTTTTTTGTAAAAAAATTTTTTCAGTCCCGTTTTTTTCAAAGGGTTTTTAAAACCGAAAAAACCCGGGTTTAACACCCCATTTCCCCGGGGGGGAACCAAGCCCTTTTGGGGTAAACCCCGATTGTGTGGAAAATTGGTTTTTCTTTAATTTACAATAATAGGAAAAAACACAAAGGTAAATAAATAATCTAGAAAAAAATGTTGCACTGTTTTTTTGGGGGGGGGTATTTTTAAAAATTTGGGGCCCCCGAAGAAAAATATCCCAGTGGGAAGGAGAAAAAACTGAACCCTTTTAAATTTTAAATTAAAATATAGATCCCCCAAAACTTGCGGTCCCTCAAACCCCCACCAAAAAACCCCCTGTAACTTGCAGATGAAATTTGGTTTGATAGTTTGAAAAATTTAGATAGATAAAAAAGAAAATGAAATAGATGATTTTGAGATAGAAGAAGATAGATTTGGTAGATGATAGGAGGATTTTGGGTAGGAATTTTGAAAGGGTAAGGGGTATATAAATAGATTTGGAAAAATTTGATTTTTATAGATAGAAGGGAAAATAAATAGGAATTTAAATAGGGTAAAATTTGAGATAATAGGGGTATTAAAGAATAGATAAAAAATTTGATAGGGGAAAGGGAAAATTAGAAATTAAAATATGGGATAGATGAAATGGGAAAAGATTTGATTTGAGGAGAATTTTGATTTGATAGGGATAAAGGATAGATTTAAGAAATTTTGAAAAATAGGGGGAAAGATAGATAAGGGGTTTGATAAAATAGGGAATTTTGAAAAAGAAAAGGAGATAGAAAAGATAATAATAGGGGAAAAAGAAATGAGATTGGATAGATAAATATGAGAAAAATTTTTAGGGGATAGATGAAAAGTAAAATAAGAGATAGAAAAGAATTTTTGGAAAATAGATAGATAGGGAAGGGTAAAATAGATAGGAAAAAATTGATAGGGGAAAATAGATAGAAAAAGAAAAGATAGATAGGAAAATAAAATAAAGATTTATGGGGGCGGGAAAATTTGATAAAATAGTAGATAGGGAAAAGAAAAGGGAGATTTGATAGGGTAAGGAAATAATAGATGGAGATAGGGGTAAGAATTCGGAATTTAATTTTGTTAAAAGAGATAGGGAAGAAATATTTGGGGTAATTTGAAAAGTTAAAAAAGATAAAGGTTAAAATTTAATGGGATAGATAGATAAAATTAAAAAGATTTTGATTAAAATAGGAAAAAAAGATAAATAGGAGTAGATAGATAGATATAAAATAGATAGGAAAATAGGGAAAATTTAGATTAAAATTTCGGGGTTTGATAAAAATTGAATAGATAGATAGAAATATTTGAATAGAAAAAGATAGAATGGGTAGAAATAGATTTTGAAGATTGGGGAAAAGATAGATTTTGGAAAAAAAAAAAATTTTTGGAAAATGAAAAAATAGCATGAGAAAAGATGAAAGAGAAAAAGATAGATAAATTAGATAATATAAATAGATTTGTAGATTTAAAAGATAGATAAATTCCCCTAATAGATTCCCCTAGAATTGAATTTGATAGATAGGAAAATAAAATAGGTAGGTTTTTTTTTTATAGATAATAGATAGATAAAAGATAGATAGAAGGGGAAAGATGGGGGTTTAAATATTCAAGAATAGATTTATGAGAAAAGATAGATAGTTTTTGGGGAAAAAGATTTAAAGATATAAAATTATAGAAATTTGGATAGATTATGAGAAATTTGAAGGGTAAAGATTAGATAAGATTAAAAAATAGATAGATTTTGAGAATTTTAAAATTGAGATTTTGAAAAAAGATAGATAATAGATAGAATTTAGATAGAAATTTTGGGAAAATAGATAGATATAGATAGATTTAGATTTTGAAAAAATAGATTAAGGATAGATAGATAGATAGAGATTAGTTTATTAATAAAGAAAAGATAGATTAAAGAGAAAAGATGGAAAAAGATAGGGGGAGATATGGGGGGTGAAAGAAAATAGTTATGAGATAGAGGATAGATTTTTTAAAAGATTTTTAGGTTTAACATTAGATAATATATATAACATTAGATTTAGTTTTAAAATTTGATAGATGGGGTAGAAAAATGGGATGAAAATTTGATAATGGGTAAAATTTTGAGAAAAAGAAATAAATTGGGGAAAAAGATAGATTTGAAAAGGGTTTTCCTAATTTTAAAAACCCAATGATCAATTAATACTTAATTGGGGGAAAAATGTTTTTTAATTTTAAATAGTTTGGGGCCCAAGGGGGTTTTTTTTTTTTATTTTCAAAAACTTTTTTGACCCAAAAAGGGGGGTAAAAATAAAAAGGGAAAACCCAAACCCCAAAATTTTCCGGTTGGGAAACCTTCCCGGAAAATTTTGGCCTTGGGGGTTTTTTTTTTTGGCCCCATTAAAATGCAGAAAATTAAACCTCCCTAACTTGGGAAAGCAAATCAACACAATGATACCAAAAAATCCCCCTTCAGAAAAAAAAAAGGGTTTAAAAATTTTTTTATAGTTCCCAAAAAAAATTAGTTTAAAAACTGCCCTTTGGGCAAATTCCCCTAAAAAACAGCAGGCATAAGAGCCTTTTGGGGAAATTTTCCGGGGTTTTTTGAAAGCCCTTTCCCAGGGGGGCCCAAAGCCCCTTTGGTTTTTAAACCTTTTTAAAAAAAGGTTTGGGGAAGAAAAAAAAACCTTTTTTTTTTTTAAATTTTGAAATTTTCCCTTTTAGATTTTTTCCCGAAAAAAACCGGGGCTTTTTTTGTACTCAATATTTGTTTTTTGGAAGAAAATTGGGCACCCTCAAAAACGCTTTTTAGGGCAGAACACACCCGCCGGGTTCCCCTCCCCCCCCTTCTCTACAATTTGGAAAAAAAACCCCCCGGGCCCCGGGTTTAAGACACAAAATTTTAGAGGAGATTTTAAAGTAGGGAGTCCTTTTTAAAAAAGAATCAAAAAAAATGACTATAATACCTTTTCCCAAAAAGGGGGATGATGGGAAATCCTTTTTTCAGGCCGGCCCACGTAAACCTAAAAAGGGAAAAAGCTGTGAAATTTTTGAAGAACTGAGAATCCACTGTAAGTATTATTAGGGGAGTGGAGGGACTTTTAGTCTAGGTTAAAAATGTATTTATTTCTAGATTTAGATATGATCACTTGATGATACAGACCTCAAAGCCTGAGGCTGCACTACTGAATAATGATGACAAATACCTTCTGAGTTCTACCAGATGCAGGGTTATCATAGAGACCTTGTGGGTCCAGATCACCACTCACATCAATGTCCCTCCACAGACACTCAGAAGTGTGACTAAACAAGCCAGGTAGAACATACAGTATATCTTCAATGTTGAACTGGGATCTCAGGGGCCCATCAATGGAGTTGATTCCTGGGACCCACCAGTGGAGATTATTATTGGGGCCACCAGTGGAGTTGATTCTTGGGGCCACCAGTTGAGTTTATTCTTGGCGCCCACCAGTAGAGATGATTCCTGGGGCTCACCAGTGGAGATGATTCTTGGGCCCCACCAGTGGAGATGATTCTTGGGCCCCACCAGTGGAGATGATTCCTGGGGCTCACCAGTGGAGATGATTCTTGGGCCCCACCAGCGGAGATGATTCTTGGGCCCACCAGCGGAGATGATTCTTGAGGCCCACCAGTGGAGTTGATTCTTGGGGCCCACCAGGGGTTGATCCTTGGGCCCCACCAGCGGAGATGATTCTTGAGGCCCACCAGTGGAGTTGATTCTTGAGGCCCACCAGTGGAGTTGATTCTTGAGGCCCACCTTTGGAAATGATTGTTAGGGCCATCAGTGTGGTTGATTCTTGGGGCTTACCGTTAAAGTTGATTCTTGGGGCCACCAGTGGAGGTGATTCCTGGGGTCACCAGTGGAGTTGATTTCTGGGCCCACCAGTTGAGTTTATTCTTGAGGCCCACCCTTTAGCTACTGTACATGATTGCATATATTGCATGATGCATAATATGTTACATGCATGATGGAAGGGGGATTATTGATGGGTAGAGATTGGGCAATTGGTAACATCATAAGTCATACTTGCCTAATCTACTAGAATAAGGGTGGTGAAAGGGTTGTGTCACCCAAAATGGGTGCTCCCTTGAGATCAATGCCATTTTTTTGGGCGGGACAAGGTGCTCCCGAGGTGGGGGCTACAATTTCCTGGATTACAAATTAGGTGATTGGTAAGTATGTCATAAGTCATATAGCAAAGCCTAGGGCGCCAGGAGTCCAAGTCTGGTTGTCATTGTTGCCTCCATTATATTTGTATTAACACTTTCTATATTTTGCAGTTGCCCCAAGACATGTGACCGTCATCATCACGGGGAATGGCAGAGTCACAGAAGGGGGTGAAGTCAATTTAATGTGTATCTCCGTATCCAAGCCTGAAGTCGATACATATGAATGGTACAAAGGGAAAACCAAATTACCAGACTCAAGACAGAAAGTGACAGTGAGGAACGTGACCTGGGACACGGAGCCCTATTCCTGTGCTGCTATAAACGATATGGGCCGAGGAGAATCGGCCCCGACAGAGATACCTGTACTGTGTATGTTTATAACCTGGGGCAGTGACTAATATTCAGAGTATATTTTATATCATGTCATTATTACATATGCATTATCATTAAAGAAGCAAATGCCCATCAGGACCTTGTTTACCAATGGATTCATATGTAGGAAGGGATTATACACAATGTAGTCCGCTTATATAGACACATAGTCAGTGCTCACCATGCACATACACCATGCACATATATAACTAGGATCTTACAACATTGCCAATCACTTTGCCTCCACATCAGTACCAACCACTGTGCCTGCCTCAGTAACTTATATGTGTGCTAGTCATCTTATTGGTGCCAATCACATCCTACTGGACAGTGCCAATCACATTCCCCTTAACATTGTCAATCACATTCCCCTTAACATTGTCAATCACACCCCTTTTCACAGTGCCAATCACACCACTCTTCACAGTGCCTCCAAATCAGTACCCTCTACTGCACCAACCTCAGTGACATATATATGTGTCACTCTTCTTATCAGTGCCAGCCATATCTCCCTCAACAGTGCCAATTACATCCCCCTTAGCAGTGCCGATCACATCCTCCTTAACATTGCTAATCACATTCCACTTAATAGTGACAATGATATACCCCATAGCGGTGCCAATCACATTCCCCTTAACAGTGTCAATCACATCCTGCTTAAGAGTGCACTTAATAGTGAAAATCACATCCTCCTTAACAGTAACAATCATATACCCCATAGCAGTGACAATCAAAACCCACTTAACATTGTCAATCACTACCCCCTTAAGAGTGACAATCACAGTGCTTCCATATTAGTCCTATTCACTGTGCCAACCTCAGTGACCTATATATATGTACCACTCTTCTTATTAGTTCCAGCCACATCCTCTTTGCTAATTGCTAATCACATGTCTCTTAATGGTGCCATCACATCCCTTTAAGAGTGCCAAGCACATGTTCCAAAATTGTGTATTTTGTCCCTTCAATGGGGGCCGCAGAGCAGTAAGATGCTTGTGAGTGGTATTTGGTTATATGCTTTCATGTCAGTAAAGGGGAGCAGTGTGGGAGTGAGGAGAAAATGCTGTGTTTGTCTGGGGGGTTTGTAGGGATAAAACTAATGGGGGTGAATTATGTTTTGTGCCTGGCCTGAGTCTCTGGTATGATGGTTTCTAAGAACGTTGGCACTTTAGGGTGGGCTCTGAATGTTGCACTATCGCTGGATGATATGGGGCACGGGCATACTGTGACTATCACTGTTGTGGGAACACTTTACTTATCATGGTTGTGTTCACATGTACAAAATATAGTCAAGATTTAGGCACAGACTGTAAAATCTACAGCAGCTCCATTATCACTGTGGATTCCACAAGGTTATTTGGAACGACTGTGGGTCTAATTCTAGGGCTGCTCCTCCGCCCATTCTGCTGTGGAAAGTGTTGGATTTCTACCATAGATTTTCTGTAATATTCACAATATCAGACCTTTTCCTGGTGGACAAACCCATTCATGGGATTCAGTTTCATAGTTTGTAGTTTCATAGTTTGTAAGGCTAAAAAAAGACAAGTCGTCCATCTAGTTCAGCCTGTTGTGCTAAGGTGTTGATCCAGAGGAAGGCAAAAACCCCCAATGAGGTAGAAGCCTCAGTTGCTTTCCTTCCTCTTCCAGGATTGTATTTTCATCCCTTCTGTTTTCTGTCTCTACAGATGAAGGCTCCGGTCCTTCTGCTGCAGGATCTGAGTGTAACGTCGTCCTTCTAGCAACAATTGGGGCCGTCTGCCCGCTGCTGCTCGCTGCACTGATCGCCTCCATTTATTGGAGGTAGGATAATAATGATGAATATTTCTGGGCTGTTTATAAATGATTGTAAAGACTCTTTCACTAACAGAGTCCAATTTCTATGAGATCATCTGATGGATTCCAGAATCATCAGGATTTTTTTCTGATTGGGGGCAAATTACACTTAAAGAGGTCGTCCAGGTTCTCTTTTAACCCCATAAGCCTTAATGACGCAGCTAATTCTTTTTGTTTTTGCCTCCTTGGATTTCAACAGTTGGAACTTTTTTATTTTTTTAAGTGACGCAGATTTGTGATGTATTTTTTGGTGGCATAGTAGATTAGTGCAGAATTTTGTTTTACATTTTTTTGCAGCGTGAACATACCAGTCACATTTCACACTAAATAACCTGGAAGATAAATTCTACAGGTTATTACGGTTGTGTAGATACCTAATATATGTAGGTTTTTTTGCGTGTAATGTATGCATAATAATAATTTTTTATTTTACTATTTATTTTATTTTTTTACACTTTTTATGTGTTTAAACTTTTTTTTTAATCCCAAAGAGGGATAACTATTTAACATTTTTTTGAAAATACAAAACAACAAAAACAAACAACTCAATAATGTATTACCCTAATCATGTATGCTAATACATCCCCTGCGATGTCATACTGACAAAGGCTGCAGTAAGGGGAGCACACAGTAACCGCAGGCTTCCCATACAGACAGTCCTGGGTCTAGTCTAGGTCCCCAGGGCTGACTGTGCAGACGTTCCCCGGGCTCTATTGGGTCACTGGGAGTCTTGATCTCTCAGTGGAGCAAGGGGAATGCTCTTTGATTATGCTGCGGTCATGGATTGCGGCAATCAAACGGTTGAGCACCAGGGATCAGAGGTGTCCTCCGCTCCTTGGTGCTTACAGAGCCTGCTCTAGGAATGGAGATGTAGGCTACAGCTCTGATCCCAGCATAGCTGCAAAACTCTTCTTTCTACAGCAACATCTTTTGTTGTCGCTGCAGAAGAACGACCTCAAGACAGTTGGTGGTTATTAAGGGGTAAAATTATTTAATTACTGCACTAATAAAATAAAAAAAAAAACATGACAACCTTTGGACTTAACACTGTTCCAGCAATGCCGCTCCTGGCGGTCTGCCCCATTCTCTGTTGTCATCCAGCTGCTGAAAACAGTGTATGACCGCTCTGAATGACTGCTGTGGCCAAACAGTGACTTCAGCAGTCCCGTACCATTCCCTCGACATCACCCCTTGGAATTGAACAGTTCTCAAGCCATTTACAGAACTCAGGGCAACACCATCTATTAGGGCACGTCCACACAGCACCGAGCAAATACCGGTCAGATTACTCTGTTTTCAGGCCATCCACACGGCCGCAGAGGGGCGGCTTTTCTCTGCTGTTTGTGGACTAAAGCCCTCCAATTTCGCACTCCCATACTCATGTTCCACCTGAAATCCGGTTGGGAGAATGAACATGTTCAATGTTTTGCGGACCGCCGGCGGTCCAAGAAATTGTCCAGCGGAAAATCCGTGCAGTGGGGACTGCTGCATGGATTTTCCATAGAGGTCCGTTCTAAAGTTTGGCAGCCGATTTGCTTTCAAAACCGAAGACCGGCTGAAAAACCAAGTCCTTAGAAGAGAACCAGGAAAATGTATCAGCATGTTTTGTTTGTAATATTTATGTAATAAAGTGGTACCTTAAAGGGGTCGTCTCACTACAGGGGCCGCTGCTTTTTATGTTAAAGATCTTGCAAAAACAAGTCACTTTGTAATATGTGTCCATTACCAGTGTCCTACCTATTCTGAGATATCCTCTCTTGTATGGGCTGCATCAGCTCCTCAGGTCGCTATAGCTACAGACCTGTTCCATCTCTCCTGATAGGCTGCCAGTGCTGGTTGCTATAGCTACAAACCTGTTTGATCTCTCCTGATAAGCTGCCGGCACTGGTTGCTATAGCTACAGATCTGTTTACTCTCTCCTGATAGGCTGCCAGTGCTGGTTGCTATAGATACAGACCTGTTCAATCTTTCCTGATAGGCTGCCAGTGCTGGTCGCTATAGCTACAATCCTGTTTGATCTCTCCTGATAAGCTGCCAGCACTGGTTGCTATAGCTACAGATCTGTTTACTCTCTCCTGATAGGCTGCCAGTGCTGGTTGCTATAGCTACAGACCTGTTTGATCTCTCCTGATAGGCTGCCAGCACTGGTTGCTATAGCTACAGACCTGTTCAATCTTTCCTGATAGGCTGCTCTGCAAATCATCTGCCATTACAGCAACATTGTGTGAACCTACAATAGATGAAGGGAAAAAACCCCAGAGAATTTACATTTAGCGATCTTCTCCTCCTCCTTCATCTCCGGCAGCATCTTCCTCTGACTTTCAAGGTGAATACACTTAAAGGGGTCGTCTCACTTTGTAATATGTGTCCATTACCAGTGTCCTCCCTATTCTGAGATATCCTCTCTTGTATGGGCTGCATCAGCTCCTCAGGTCGCTATAGCTACAGACCTGTTCCATCTTTCCTGATAGGCTGCCAGTGCTTGTTGCTATAGCTACAAACCTGTTTGATCTCTCCTGATAAGCTGCCAGCACTGGTTGCTATAGCTACAGATCTGTTTACTCTCTCCTGATAGGCTGCCAGTGCTGGTTGCTATAGATACAGACCTGTTCAATCTTTCCTGATAGGCTGCCAGTGCTGGTCGCTATAGCTACAAACCTGTTTGATCTCTCCTGATAAGCTGCCAGCACTGGTTGCTATAGCTACAGATCTGTTTACTCTCTCCTGATAGGCTGCCAGTGCTGGTTGCTATAGCTACAGACCTGTTTGATCTCTCCTGATAGGCTGCCAGCACTGGTTGCTATAGCTACAGACCTGTTCAATCTTTCCTAACAGGCTGCCAGCACTGGTTGCTATAGCTACATCCTCTGGATCAACACCTTAGCACAACAGGCTGAACTGGATGGACGTCTTGTCTTTTTTTCGGCCTTACAAACTATGAAACTATGAAACATATTTGTTTATAAACATTGTGTTGGTTTTGGGGTGCGCGGAACAGACAATTCAATTAATTTATATGGGAAAATCTGCTTTGACATAAGAGCAATTCAGAAAGAATTAAACTCGTATCTCAAGGTACCACTGTATATCGGCATTCAGACCCTACATATATACATCCCATAGCAGCCAACACCAGATATTCCTCTGTATTCACTCCTTGATTTATGGGTTTGTTGTTTATCTTACTCAAAACCAGAACTGATCCGCTTTAATAATTGTGATGTATGTATTTTTTAATAGAAAAATGTACCAAAACTCAAGAAGCCGGGCGGTGAGTGACCCTAGAATCATTTATATATTGCAAAATAAATTCTACAGTAATGAATTTGTGAAGAGATAATAAACTGATGAGCAGGATGGGCACAGAGGGTGCAGTGATTCAAAGCTAACAATACTATGCTAATGAGAGCCACTCCCTCAACTGATTGGCCAATAGGGGTCACATGACCCTCTCCATGGCACCATCTAAGGTGTAAAAAAAAACCAAACAAACCACCAATTAGGACATAAACGTCAATCAGAGGGAGCTATAGCAACCACTAGTTTAATTTCATTAGGGCACACAGCACTGGAGCTTTTAGGCTCAGTATTTACTGACCCAAGCTTAAGCCTACCTTTAACCCAGGTGCAGCCCACCCCAATCTCTCCTAATGGAAAATTGCAGATGCTTCCTGCTGAAGAGAAGGTGTTCAACAACAGAGTTCACCAAAGAGACAGTAAAAGTTGGAAAGATACTGTATCACCTTGTTGTAGTAGTACCACCCTTCCATTTGCTCAGAAGAGTATTTCCACCAGTGCAACCAGTTGAGTTGCTTTACCCATGTTAATAGTGTGGGATTGAAGCGCCCATAAGTGTAATAGTCTGGCCCAAGGAAGGGACAACTTGGAGAGCTGTCTCCGAAGAGATCTATGCTAAGAATGCTGTGAACCTTAGGAGCAGACTATTTTGATGTGACTTCTGGAAATTGTAATGGACAGGAGCCAGGAGGGGACACAATAATCTTGTATTGTGGGAGTCCTCAAGCTTGGAGGGGGCTATAGCTGGGACAGGTAGCAGCCATGTTAGTTATCAGATTGAGAAGGAATATTGATCCAACATACAGGAGCTTGGTTGACTGAAAGTCTAAAGTGTGGCCTTGGAAGTCCAGTCCTTTGGTATATTGTACTAAGGGGCAGTTATCTGAGAGGTTAGGTAAGGGCTCTCAGCTATAGGGCCAGGTATAAGAGAGGCGTAGGAGGGTTCTGGTTACAGGTAAGAAAGTTGTGTTGAAAAGTTACACTATAAATATTCAATGAGGACTCATTCTTGAAGGCTGTGTGAAGGCAACAGTGTTTTGAAGGCTGTGTGAAGGCAACAGTGTTTTGAAGTCTGTGTGAAGGCAACAGTGTTCTGAGGTCTATGTGAAGGCAACAGCGTTCTGAGCTCTATGTGAAGGCAACAGCGTTCTGAGGTCTGTGTGAAGGCAACAGTGTTCTGAGGTCTCTGTGAAGTCAACAGTGTTCTGAGGTCTATGTGAAGGCAACAGTGTTCTGAGGTCTATGTGAAGGCAACAGTGTTCTGAGGTCTATGTGAAGGCAACAGTGTTCTGAGGTCTATGTGAAGGCAACAGTGTTCTGAGGTCTATGTGAAGGCAACAGTGTTCTGAGGTCTATGTGAAGGCAACAGTGTTCTGAGGTCTATGTGAAGGCAACAGTGTTCTGAGGTCTATGTGTAGGCAACAGTGTTCTGAGGTCTATGTGAGGGCACCAGTGTTCTGAGGTCTATGTGAAAGCAACAGTGTTCTCAGGTCTATGTGAGGGCAACAGTGTTCTGAGGTCTATGTGAAGGCAACAGTGTTCTGAGGTCTGTGTAAAGGCAACAGTGTTCTGAGGTCTGTGTAAAGGCAACAGTGTTCTGAGGTCTGTGTAAAGGCAACAGTGTTCTGAGGTCTGTGTAATGGCA
Organism: Phyllomedusa bahiana; assembly: GCA_025379985.1. Taxonomy (NCBI): domain Eukaryota; kingdom Metazoa; phylum Chordata; class Amphibia; order Anura; family Hylidae; genus Phyllomedusa; species Phyllomedusa bahiana. Next base: position 12,825 of record JAODAL010023662.1, read on the forward strand.
ACAGTGTTCTGAGGTCTATGTGAAGGCAACAGTATTCTGATGTCTATGTGAGAACAACACTGCTCTGAGGTCTATGTGAGAAAAACACTGTTCTGAGGTCTGTGTGAAGACAACACTGCTCTGAGGTCTATGTGAAGACAACACTGCTCTGAGGTCTATGTGAAGTTAACACTGACCTGATAAAAGTTCTACTTTTATTATTTATAGCATTGTAAATTCCAGAAGAAAATCATATTTTCATTATTACCTGGAATGTATTGCAATGTATTTATATAAACTATAAAGTGTTTTGTGTGATTGTTGTTTGAAGACTCCACCACTTTACAATTACCAGCACCCTCTTTCCAAAGTGCTCACAACAGGTCTCTTACCCTCACCCTGTACTACAGCTACTGATCCAAGATGCAAGCAGAGTATCTGCTCATTACTGCTTTGTGACCACCATGCTGCTTCATAGAGTCACAGAGAGATTTAGACTCACACTGGTCAGGCTGTGGTTGGTTCTATAGCAGTGATAAGCATGTTTAGCTTCTCTATAACTAGCTGCGCATGACAAAGACATAAGTGCAGGAGATGTAATCTGTTAGTAAACACTACAGACCTTCAAAGACTGAAAACAAGAGCTCATCAAATGTATTTAATCTAATCTTGTTAGAGATAAAGACTCTGTTCTGTCCGACCATGGTTATTTCACTTCCTCCTCTCTGTCTAATCAGGAAGGGAGATATGGACGGTGACCTATTGTGTGCACTGAGAGCAGATAAAATTACTTTTATCTCCTGACCAGAGCAATATCAAAACAGCATTGTATTTAAAGAAAAGTCTTAATTTCTCTATATGTTTAAAGCTAATCATTGTAGTGAGGAAACCTCTTTAATGGGAAATCTGACGTCTAAGGCATACCCTGACAAGAACAGGTTCATCTCTTCCATGAAACTGGATGGATTATTTTGCTTATATGTATTTTTTTTTTCTTGTGTCTCATATCTATTATTCTCTGAAGGCTGCGGAGGCTCCAGACGCCACATACACTGATCTGGTGAAACAAGATATTGCAGATGAATATGAAGAATTAAAGGTAACAGTAATTAAAATATACAGTGTCTTGTATTCGGCCCCTTTGAACTTTTCAACCTTTTGCCACATTTCAGGCTTCAAACATAAAGATATAACATTTTAATTTTTTGGTGAAGAATCAACAACAAGTGGGCCACAATTGTGAAGTGGAACGAAATTTATTGGTTATTTTAAAGTTTTGTAAGAAATAAAAACTGAAAAGTGGGGCGTGCAAAATTATTTGGCTCCCTTAAGTGAATACTTTGTAGCGCCGCCTTTTGCTGCGATAACAGCTGCAAGTCACTTGGGGTTTGTCTCTGTCAGTTTTGCACATCGAGAGACTGAAATACTAGCCCATTCTTCCTTGGTGGACAGCTGGAGCTCAGTGAGGTTGGATGGAGAGCGTTTGTGAGCAGCTGGAGCTCAGTGAGGTTGGATGGAGAGCGTTTGTGAGCAGCTGGAGCTCATTGAGGTTGTGTGGAGAGCGTTTGTGAGCAGCTGGAGCTCAGTGAGTTGGATGGAGAGCGTTTGTGAGCAGCTGAAGCTCATTGAGGTTGGATGGAGAGCGTTTGTGAACAGCTGGAGCTCAGTGAGGTTGGATGGAGAACATTTGTGAGCAGGAGTTTTCAGCTCTTTCCACAGATTCTCCATTGGATTCAGCTCTGGACTGTGACTTGGCCATTCTAACACCTGGAGATGTTTATTTGGGAACCTTCCATTGTAGATTTTGCTTTATGTTTGGGATCATTGTCTTGTTGGAAGATAAATCTCCGTCCCAGTCTCAGGTCTTTTGCAGACTCCAACAGATTTTCTTCCAGAATGGTCCTGGATTTGGCTCCATCCATCTTCCCATCAATTTTAACCATCTTCCCTGTCCCTGCTGCAGAAAAGCCCAAACCATGATGCTGCCTCCCCCATGTGTGACAGTGTGGATGGTGTGTTCCTTGGTCTTCATGATGCTTCCCCCACCATGTGTGACAGTGGGGATGGTGGTTCAGGGGGATGAGCTGTGTTGCTTTTACGCTAAACATATCGTTTTGCATTTTTGGGCCAAAAAATTGGGGTTTTGGTTTAAACCCGAGGGAGAGCCCCTTTTTTCCACATGTTTTTGTCCCCCCCAGCGGGCCCCCCTTTTCCCTTCCCCCATTTTGGTGTCTCCCAAAAAGGCTTTTTGGCAAACTTTAAAAAAAAGCCTTTTTTTTTGGGTATCTTTGATCAAAAAGGGTTTTTTTGCCACTCCTTCCATAATGGGCCAGATTTGTGCAGTGGGAGGAACTTTTATTGTTGTCCTATGGGGAAAAACTCTCCCACCTCAACCCGTAATCCTTCAGTTCATCCCCAAATGGGTCAAGGGGCCCCCCTTTTTTGCAAACCCCTGAACGTCTTCCCCCTTGTTTTTGGGGGGAAAGTTTATAGGACCCCGGGGCTTGAAAATTTGCAGCGGTCCCGATGCTCCTTTCCCTTTCAGTATATCGCCCTTTCACATGCTTCTTTGGGGGTTTTAAAATTTTTGGGGGTCTTTTTTTATGTGATTCAGAGACTTTTTTCTCGTAACAAATTTGTTGATTTAAATTTTGAAAAAAATTTTGGGTTTTTCCCCAAAAAACCCCCCGTTTAAATTTGAAAGAAACCCCCTTCAAAAGTTGGTGGGAAAAATTTTAAAAAAATTGCCCAAATTTTAAAACCCCCTTAAACTTTGGTTTAAGGAAAGGTAGTTATAAAAATACAAAAATAATTTATAACAACAACTACCGTATAAAAACCCCCTGAGTTTCCCCAAAAAATTTTTTAAAAAGCCCCTAAAAAACCCATAACCCAAAAAAAAGGGGGCCCCCAAATTTAAAGGAAACTTTTAAAGGTCCCCCCCAAAAAAACCTTCCCCCCTTTTAAAAATTTCCCCCCTAAAAATTTACCCCAGGTTAGCTTAAAATATGGGGGCAAAAAATCTTTGAATTTTGCCCCAAAATATATTTTTTCCGCCCAATTTTCCCCTTTTTTTTTTTCCCCCCACATTTTTTCAAGGGCAAATTTCCCCCAACCCTAAAAGGCCCCTTTTTATTTAAAACCCCGTCCAGGACAGAAAATTATGTTAAAGGGCCCATTTTTTTTCGAGTTTTTTCCACCCATAAATTAACACCAAACCATAGAAAAATGAACCCCATAAAAATTTTACTGTGTTTGGGGGCCCCTTTAAAAACCCCCTTCCCCCCCTTTCACCAAAAATTAAAGCCCAAAAAAATTTTTGGTTAAAAATCCAAAAATTTTAAAATTTTTAACCCAATTTTTTTTTTATTTTCCTTGAACCCCGGGGAATTTTTACTCCCAAGGGGGTTCCCCGGTTTAATTAATTTTCCCGAATAGCCCTTAAGCCTATTAAAAGCTTCCCCTGGGGGGGTAACGACCGGCAAACGGGGAAATTTGCCGCAGCGCTCCCTTTTAAAATTTGCCTTAGCTGTGGGGATTTGCGATAGAACAAGCCGCAAAGGGTAAAAACAAAACCCCCAACCCCAGCTGTGGGTGATTGCAGCATGGGGGGCCCGGTTGGGAAAAAAACTCGGGGGGGGCCCATGTCCCCAATTTAATACCGTTGTTCCCCCCTTGGGTTTCCCAAATTAGTTTCAGGTGGGTTTTTAAATTGGACCCCCCAAAGTTGGGGGAAGGGGGTTTTAAAAAACAGAAAAAATGTAAAAAAATTTTACCCAATAAATAAGGAACCTTGGTGTTGTTCTTTATTCTAATGGGATTGCATAAGTAAAGGAATTTTCTAAAGCAGAATCAACACTAAAAAACCGTTACTTTTAACAGCAATTAAAAAAACCCCTGCACAACTCTGTTAAACCCAAGGGGGGGTGGAGGTGCAAACTGTTTCCCCAAAAGGTGAAGGGGGTTCCCTTTTAAGTGGAAAACCGAAGAATCCCTTCCCAAAAAAGGGGTGCTTTTAGCAGTTTTTTAAAAAAAATGATTATTGCATAAAAATTCCAAATTTTTGGGGAGAAACTCTTTTTAAAAAGGGGTAATCTCCAAACCCGGGGGGCAAAAACCCCCCCCACAAGCTACCGAAACCAAACACTTTTGCAAAAAGTAACCGGGATATTTTTAAAAATCCCGATTTTGGGGCCTTGGGGGGTTTTCCCCAGGGCCCAAAAATTTAAACCCTTTGGGCCCCGAACAAAATAAGGGTGTTGGGAGGGGCAAGGAGTGTTTAAAGGGGGGGGAACAATTTTCAAAAAAAAATGTAGAAAAAAAGCAATTTAAAAATTATTTGGCCCCGGACTGCCCCCAAATCCCCCGAAAGGGCCACCTTGCATGGGAGAACCTAAATTTGTTTTAAAAACTCCATATACATTTCTCAAACAGGGAAAGAAGCATAGAAAGAGAGGCAAAAACAAGAACAAGTATAGGGCAGGAGCAGTTAAAATTTTTCATTTGCTGTAAGTAGCTAAAAATAAATTTCCCAGGGCCCCTTGGGGCCCCTAAAAACACAACTTGGGTTTTGGGCCCCAAAATTCAACCCCCCACGTGGGGCCCCCGGAAAAAAAACCCCCCAGCTAACAATGGGATAAAAAAGTTTAAAAGTGGGGAAATTTTGGGGGGTTTGGGAATTTTTTTGCAGAAAAGGACATAAGGAAACCAAAAAAGGGGGGCCGGGGGTAAAAATTTGAGGAAATTTTTTTCCCCCCTATCCAAAAGTTTCCCCTTTTCAAATTTTCCCAAAAAAGATACAAGGGCCAAAAAATTTTCCTTTAAAGGGGCAAACTTTCCAATTGGGTTTTAGCTTTTTTTAGTGGGCCCCCCTTTAAAAATTAAATCAAATCCGGTTTTAATTTTTTAAAAAAATTTAAGTATCACACAAAAAGACAAGGGTTACCCCAAACCCAAAAGTGACTAATTTAACTAAAAACCCCCCCTACTTCAACGGGGGTTTTTGCCTTCTTGACAATTTAGCCTGGGTTTTACTAAATAGGTTGCGGTGTAATATCACAAACCCACCCCAACCATAAACACTTCTGCTTTGATTAAAAACATAAAAAAAAGGGACAAAATTTTTACGAAATTTGCGCACCCCCACCCCGGGCCCACATTAACAAAAAGCCCTTTTACATTTTCCCCATTTTAAACCCCTCGAAATTCAAACCACCCTTTTGGGGCCGAATCAAGTTGCAAAAAACAACTTAAAACCCCTTTTGGATTCACAAACTACAAACATCATGGAGAATAAAAATTTCCCAAACTTTTTTTCCCCTTGGTTTTGGGGGTAAAAATTAAAACCCCTCTCCAGAGGAAAAAGACTTCTTTAAATGTGATCCGTGAATCGTGGAAAACGGGCCCCTCCCACCGCTAACCCAACAGGGAAAAACTGAGGCTTCAGGAAAAAACCCTTTGATAAAAAACCTTAAGGGGGGCCCCTTTAAAACCACGGGAAGGTGACAAAAAACCGGGCGGGGGGGTTTTAAGGGGGACCGGGGTTTGGGCCTGTTTTTGGGAGCCCTCCCCCACGGCGGGAGGGGGGGGGGGGGGGTGGGGGGGGTTTTTTTCCCCCGCAATGGGGCTAGAAAAGGCCCTCCCCCTTCACATTAGGGAAACACATTTTTGGGCCCCCCCAAAAAAAAGGGAAGGGGAAGAATTTTGATAAACCAAACGTTTTGGGCCGCGGGCAGCAAAACCGCCGGGAAACCGGGAAAAACCCCTGCCCTTTGGGGGGTGCTGCTTTGGGGTTTTTCCCTAAGCCCCGTTCTGCCATTTTTTTTCGGGCCGGGGGTTTTTCGGGGGGGGCGAAAAAAAACCCCGGAAAAAAAACCCCCCCCCCAAAACCCCCCCTGCCGTTCTGGGGGAATTTTTCCCTTAAACCTTAAAAAATTTTTAAAACCCTTAACCCAAATTTCCCCACCCACTTTTAAAAAAAAACCCCCTCCCCAGTTTTTCCCCACCTTTTGAACTTCAACAAATCAGAAAAACCTTCCCCCTTTTTTGGGCAAATTTTGGGGAAACCCAAAATTTTTTTTATATTCCCAAATTCAGGGAAAAATGGGGGGAAATTTTTTAATTTTTAGGGGGTAAAAAAAGGTTTGCAAAATTTTCCCCAAATTTAACCCTAAATTTCAAAAAATTTGGTGTTTTTTGGGCCCAAAAACAGAAAGGCATTGGGCAAACGTTCTTTATCCTTCCACAAGCCTTTACAAAAGTTTTAGGAATTTTGGGCCCCCCCTTCCTCCTAACAAACGGGGCAAAAAAGCCAAGTTTGGGGGTCTCCTCCGCTTCCTGCTGGCCTTTTCAGCTTTTCCCATAAAAATTTTTTTTGACAAAAACTTTTAGAAACAAGGGGTTTGTTAAAGGCCCCCCTTTCCCAAAAAATTGACCCTTGGTTCTCCCTTTAAGCCACTTTGTAACCCCGGGTTTTGGGATTAACTCCCCGGGGGCATTTTTCCATTTGGAAGGGCCCCAAATTTTTTTCCCCGCCCCTTTTAAATTCCTGACTGATGTCTTGAAATGTTGCTTTTAGTTTTTTCCATATAAACCCTTTTTTTTCCCCCATGGGTGCCATCTATTTTTTTGAAGGCAAACCCGCTCCCTTTTTGCAAAAAAAACAACCCCAGGGACATTTTTTGGTAGCCAACCCATGTTTCACATTTTGGAAGATGTTCTTTGGGTTCCAAAGCTTCTTTCCCTTTTTTAAACCTCTTGGGGCATTATGGGCCAAAAAATTTTTAATTTAGTTTTCATCAGACCCCAGGACAAAGTAACCCCAAAAAAAATTTCTTTTGGGTTTCCCGTGCATTTACAAACAAAAAATTCAATATTTTATATGTTTTTTTTGGAGTAATGGCTTTTTTTCCTGGGCCCGAGTGGGCCCCTTTTAGCTTTAATTTGAATTTAGTACTTGGTTTTTACTTTTGGACAATGACACAATCTTTCCCCGGGTTCTTCCGCATCTTCCCCCAAGGGCTTTGCTTTTTTGTTGGGTTTTAAAATGCACATGTCGGACCAAAGCACATTCATCCATCTTCATGTATCCCGGAAAAATTGCATACAAGGATTATCAAGACTTTGCAAGTCCACAGTTCTCTTCCCTGATACTTGGCTGATTTCTTTAGACTTTCCCATGATGTTATACACAGAAGCAGTGTGTTTCTGCTGTGAATTAAAATACATCCACAGGTGTGTTTCTAATTAACTCAGATGTTACCAATAAATCTATCAGAAGCTTCCAAAGATCTGACCTCATCATATGGGTGGTCCCAAATTGTTTAAAGTTATAGCAATCGCAGTGTATGGAAACTTTTGACTGTGCAGAAAGTAATAAAAATGCCTTAAAAAATTCTCTCTCTCATTATTCTCTCATTACACCTGAAGTATGGCCCGTAACTACAGTAATTCGCCAGGGAAAGTGGATGTTAATGGGGGCTGGCCAGCACTTACTTCTAAAATAACATCTGTATAATGGTGCGCACCGTACGCTTTGCTATACTCTGGGAATAAGCCATGTGAAGTTGCCCTAAAAGGACACCTTCATTAAATTTGACAAGCAATATGCAACTATTATGTAGATTTTTTTCTCTTAATTGGGTTTTTTATTTTTCTTATATAATTTTTTTAAAGTTCCCCTACGTACATGACTTCCCAGATTGTGTTTCTGACTTCCCCTTTGTGAGCTCTGATTGCAGCAGTGACAGGATTGTTTGATGGTTCTTCTTCCAGGCCAGCTATAACCTGAGATGTGTAAGTGTTATCAGCTTGACGTGAAAGGTGTAAGTGTTGTCAGCAGGTTTTTGAACTATGAAGAAAGCTGAAAACTCCCCAGTGCAGAAAAATATTAACCCATTATCTATTCATGTGTTGCGGTTTTCATTGCCCTGTTAATCTAGTTTAATCCTATCTATCCCTGTCCAGAAAACAACAAAACAATCATTTTGTCATTACCTACTATTTGCAATTGAACTACATAGAAAAAAGAAGCCGCTGCAGTAAACTGAGATTAGTCTACCAGGCCATTCAGGAATTTTCTCTCTTTATTATCACAGCCAGAAAAGTACAAGATTTTATATGTCATTTTAATTGCATAGGACTGCTGAAATAAAATAAAATAAAAATGCTACCAAAAATTGTAAAACAAAAAAATTAGTTCTCCAGAATTAGTTTTCTTTTTTTTTTCAAAAATTATCCTTTCTGATGGAAGTGTCCCTAAAAATTTTATTTTGCAAATTTAATGCTACCATTGAAGCAAAAATTTTTTGCAAAAATCAAGCCCTGTACAGCTATATCAACAAAAAAAAACAAAAAACGGGTTATAGATGTTGTTGGTGTATGGATATGGTACATATTTTAATAATGGTGTCTTATACTGTACATATAAATATCTACACTCTTAGGCTACATCTACAGGGCATTGATTTACTGTCTTTTTTAAGCAGATTCAGTATTTAGAATCTACAAAAATCCGACTGTAAATCATCCTCATAGACCGCAATAGAAAATCCAAGCTAGAGTCTAAACAACTCGGATTTTCTGAGGTCGAATTTCAAATCTGAAAACTGTCTCAAAAATCTTAGAACATCTATAATCCGCCATATTGCACTTGAAAACGGTGATTTATAGCGCTTAGTTGAATGGGATGTCTGAAATCTGAAAACTATGGAAAAAATGGTGAAAAATGGGCAAAAAATGTGAAGGGTAAAATACTAGTCAGATTCCGATTTTGTTTTTTTTGTTTGAATAAAATATTTTTTATCACATGAAATTAGGAGAACATCATAAATGTAAAGCACAGACAACATTATATTTGGCCCAAATTATGCCAGAATTCTGGTGCAACTCCCTTGAGAAATGTGCATGATGATGATGAGAAAACAGTTTGACACTTTTAGTCTTGAAATTGACCATAACTTTTGACCTGGTCACTATATTACACTATTGATATTGGCACCATATAATACTATTGATCTAAACTATCGATCTAGACATATAATAGTTCTATTGATCTGGACATGTAATCGTATTATTGATCTGGGCATGTCATTGTACTGTCGATCTGGACATGTAATCCTCTATCGACCTGGACATGTAATCATGATATTAATCTGGACATATAATTGTACTATTGATCAGGGCATCCTATTGATTTGGGCAGGTATCTTCTGAACATGTAATCATCCTATTGTTCTGGGCACTGTTGACCATTTTGATCTGTTATTATTATTTATTTTAAAGCGCCAATAGTTTCGAGGGGGGTTAACAAAGGTGACAATAATTAACAAGTGGTACAAAGGGGGAGAGGGCCCTGCCCCTGAGGGCTTACAGTCTACAGGGAATGAAGGAAGAGACAGGAGGTGAGGGGCAGACATGTTTGTGGGGTAATACAGTGGCAGCAGAGTTATTGTAGGTTATAGGTTCCTGAAGAGATGGGTGTTCAGGTTGCTTTGAGGCTGGTGATAGTGGGGGAGAGTCTGATGTGTTGGGGCAGTGAGTTCCAGAGTGTGGGGGAAGCACGGGAGAAGTCTTGGAGACAGTTATGAGAGGAGCTGACACAGGGAGAGCAGAGAAGAAGGTCCTGTGAGGAGCCAGTGCAGAGATTGGCAGAAGGGAGAGGCAGAGGAGTAGTGAGGAGAGAGGTAATATGGGCAGCAGGGTTGAGGATGGTTTGTAGTGGAGCAAGAGTGCAAGACGGGAAGCCACAGAGAAGGATGTTGCAATAGTCTAGGCGGGTAACCAAACTTATAATGGGAAATGAGCATCTTAGATATGAGGAGAGGTTGGTAGAATTTAAATTACTTAGTCTTGAAAAAAGACAGCTCCCGGGGGACATGATTCATTCATATAAATATATAAATGGTCCCTACAAAAAGTATGGGGAAAATTATTTCATGTAAATCCCCCTCAAAAGACAAGGGGACATTCCCTTTGGCTGGAGAAAAGGATTCAATCTCCAGAAGAGAAAAGCGTTCTTCACTGTAAGAACTGTAAATCTGTGGAATAGCCACCTGAGGAGCTGGTCACAGCAGGAACAGGTGAGGGTTTCAAGAAAGGCTTAGTACAAGAAGAAACAAAAGAATATGAATGCGTACGTAGCCATGTAAAATTCTGGATCCTGGCTGGTGGCGGCTCTGGGGTCAGATCTGGGGTCTCCACTGGAGCAGATTGGTTCTTGCCTTGTGGGTCTCAGGGCATTCACCAATGAGGAGACTGGGCTTGAAATCCTTGCTAATCCTTACTAATTATGTAACTATGAGATGATGATGGCATGGACAAGAATTTTTGTTCTTTCAAAGTTAAGGAATGAGCGGATTCAAGAGATATTTTTCAGGTGGAGGTGGCAGGAAGAGGTGAGGGTGTTTGATAGTGGAACAGCCGCATTGTGTTTACTCACTAAAATCATATGTGTGATTTAAAATTGTAAAGTATTCTGTTGCATTCTGCTGTGGCCACAAGAGCAACTGTTTCCAGTTTCTGGTGTATGCAAATTAGAGACTAGTGATGAATGTCACGAGGCAGCAGCCATTTTAGGTTACAGCAGGAGAAGAGATCAGGAGAGGACAGATGCTGGGCTAGGATTGACTTAGCTTTCCTGATTCAATTAAGTCCTGAACTATGAGCTGCCCCAGAGAGAGAAAGGAGTGTGGCTGTCTACATCAATGCTGTTGGCAAAGAATGGAAAGAACACTCTAAAGGAGACTGAGAGGAGCGACTACATCAAGGATATTGGCTCCATCAGAGGGAATCTTCACCTCAGAGCGGTAACTGTCGGCCATCACAGGTACACCCAGATCAAACACGTGCACCCCAACGAACTTAAGACTGTATGCAGACCTGTAGTTAGCCTAGTTAGGGTAGGCTTTGTTTCAAGCCATAAGTGTTAATCCAAGTACGCCACCTGATTCGGGACATTGGACGGGGCTTTCTATAGCACTGTTATTTATGTGACCGGTTCGCCTGTGAGAGAATATGTATTATATGTAAATATCTAGGAATAGCGGATACAGCTGGTTAAGTTGTAAGCTGCCGTGCTGCATCGCGAGAGCGCATTTGAACAGCACCACACAGGATTGTTCCTATCTTTTTACGGTATTAAAAGGTAGAGCGTATTTGGCCTTTATGAACCCCGCGGGTAGGTAAACTTATCGTGAAACCCGAGGATACATCTCAGGCGGCACTCTGTGTAGCACAGGGGTCCAATTCACAACTGTGTACAGGTGTGTTTGGGGAACTTGTTGACCATACTTTCCTGAAGAGTTCAGTAAATTATACTGTTGTTGAATGGGTGTTGGAGTCGTTTTATTTTTCCGTGAGTTCAACGTATTACAGAAAGCCAGCCACCGTACTCGACTTACATTGTTTGGATGTACGGTTTGAAGGACAGATTGGAATTAAAGGTTATCCCAAGGCAGTGGACTTGTGCAGCCGGTGAGAGAGTGCAGCCATTCACTGTGATAGAGAGATCAGGTGGAGGGATCGAGTGGGATGGTGGGAAGATGATAAATTCAGTTTTCTCCACGTTCAGTTTTAGGAGGCAGGAGGAGAAGAAGCAGGATATGGACGAGAGACAGTCTGGGATCCGAGAGAGCAGAGAGGTAACATCTGGGCCGGAGATGTAGAGTTGGGTGTCATCCGCATACAGGTGGTACTGAAAGCCGTGTGAGGCTATGAGCTGACCGAGGCCAAGGGTGTAGATAGAGAAGAGTAATGGACCCAGGACTGACCCCTGGGCGACACCAATGGAGAGCGGGTGAGAGGAGGAGGTGGAGCAAGAATGAGAGACGCTGAATGTTCGATCGGTGAGGTACGAGGAGATCCAGGAAAGGGACAAGTCCGTAATGCAGAGGGAGGAGAGGATTTGTAGCAGGAGTGAATTGTCAACAGTGTCAAAGGCAGAGGACTGTTCTAGGAGAAGTACAGAGTAGAGACGTGAGGCTTTGGCAGTTACTAGGTGGTTGGCGACCTTGGTTAGGGCAGTTTCTGTAGAGTGGTGGGGACGGAAACCAGATTGCAACAGGTCAAGAAGAGAGGTGGTGTAGAGATGAGAGGACAGTTGAAGATAGACATGCTGTTCAAGGAGTTTAGAGGCAAATGGAAGCAGTGAGAAAGGGCGATAGTTGGACAGAGAGGAGGGGTCAAGAGATGGTTTCTTGAGACTGGGTGTGATGGCCGCAGGTTTAAAGTAGGAAGGAAAGGTGCCAGAGGTTTATGATGTGTTGAAGAGATGGGTGAGGGCTGGGATGATAAGAGCATTAAGGTCAGGGATGAGGTGGGATGGCAGTGGGTCAAGATTACAGGTAGTGAGGTTGGATTTGGACAGAAGAGAGAAAAACTTGTCATGAGTGACAGTAGAGAAGCAAGTTAGGGGGAATAGTGATGAGCAGTTGTGGAGGTGCACGGTTGAGAACACTGCAGGAATAGAGGTAGGTGGAGGGGACTGATGCTTTGTCTGATAAGATTGACCTTATTTAGACAGTGAGCGACACAATCGTCTGCTGATTGGAGAGACGGGGCAAGAGGAGCTGGGGGACGGAGGAGAGCGTTGAAGGTGTTAAAAAGTTGTCTGTGGTTGTGAGACAGAGAGGATATGACAGTGGTGAAGTAATCCTGTTTGGCTGAGGTGAGTGCATCTATGTATTGATTGTATGAGGCAAGGTCGGCGGAGGAGCCGGTTTTCTTCTAGGCAATTTACATGATAAATCTGAACATTGAATATCATTGTTGATCGGTTGATCCGGAAGAACACGACCACTGTCAATCTGTGCACTAAATAACACTATAGATTTGGTCACCATATGACTCCGGATCTGGGGGATCAGGGGACTGAATAACGCTACTGATTTGACCATATGTACATCTTGACACAATTTTAAGGTGAGTAGAAATTCCTAAAAAGACTGCAACAGGACAATAGAATAAGTAATTAAAGATCATTATCATTATGCATTTGTATGGTTCTAACATATGGAAAGATGATGCATGTGCAGAAGAACAATCATAAAAGGTTCATCCCATCCTTGGTCACTGGGGCTCCCTGTAGGAATCTGGTCCATCACATCCCAGCTTCTTCCTCCGTGATCCAGTGATAACAATGATGATTGATGCAATATACAGTATTATATTCTTGACATGTAAAGCATAGACTTATCATGTTCTAATGCTCTGTTTATTCAGCTTTGAGCTTTTACTTTCATTTCTTTTAAATCATTGTGTGCAGCAGGAATTGCAAAAACCCCCTCCCATTTTGATGCAGCTAATATAAAAGTGAAATAAAAACCTAGTTTTGCAGAAGACGTAGCAGTTTTCTCAGGAAATGACTCATAAGTCACTTCTCATATAAACTTGATACAGACAAGATATCTATATCTAATCTCTGAAATCTCAGGGTGATAGACCCGACAGGTAAGTAATTATTCAATGTTGTTTTATGATGTAAATATGATGAAATCAATGATATTCATCATCGGCGCCTGCTCCTCTCTGTTTAGTTATGATATATTAGAGGGTTTTTTTTTCGGTGGGGGACCGAGAAGGTTTCTGAGAAAACAGAGACTTTGCTAGCAGAAAAAGGAGAGCCCCAGGCTGCTGTCTCTCTACAAAATTATATTCAAAAAGTTTTAAATCTTTCTGCTACTGTTTATCGACTCATAGTTAGATCGTTTGTAAGGCTGAAAAAAGACAAGACGTCCATCCAGTTCAGCCGATCTTGCTAAAGTGTTGCTAAAGTGTTGATCCAGAGGAATCAACTCCTAATTATTTATGCATACATTGTATTTATATCAGATATTAGAAGATAATCTAAGAAGTAAGGTATCACCAAAATGGCTGCAAAGTGTCTTCTGGTGACAACTATCTCTGAATAAGGATTTACATTTCTTTCAGGGTCTATAAAAGCCACTTGTGACACTGACCCCATGGCTTTCATTTTACCTTTTTGATGGAGGTTCTGAAGGGAACCTCTGAGGCAGATGTGAACCTAGTCTTAGAAACCAACATTAGAACTCAACATCAAATGTTATCCAGCTTTCTCTACTTCCAGGGGGGGAATTTAGATTATGTTCAGTATTATTGCTTATGATATCCCTGATTTTCTGAGATCTATAGATCATCAGGCATCCGCCCTAAAAATGGCGACTAAGCACTGAGTCTTCACTTCCTCTGTCTTCACTCCCCGCCAGATTCTGTGGTAAAGACTCTTGGGGAACATCAGAATAAAGATGAGGGTATATTTCACATGTCTAGTAGATTTAATCTGGTTCCATGTATGTGGATGGTCAGCAGGTGCCCAGGTTGAGCTCAATACGAAATCTGCTTCATAATGCCAGATATGAAGGGAGACGGACAACAAGAGTGGGCGTCTCTGTAAACTTGCAGTAGGGTGATAGAATTCCCTAGTTAATATTTTTCTAATATTTTTGTCTCTATTAAGATCAAGATCAATAAAAATATTCATGAGATCATGTGAGGAACATATATATGGGTAGAGATGATTGTATTGTTATGCATTATTAATATGTATTATACATTGTTATATGGGTGGAGATGTATAGCTCTCATACTTATGGTCATGTATACAGGTATATCAGAGGAAGTGGGCAATCCTATTAATATCAATATTTAAAGAATATGCTACTATTACAGTATCTGTTTTTTTCGAGTGGTTGTTTTATATATTTAATTTGCTAAAGTCCCCGTATATTCATTACTCTCTCTGACTTCCCCTCTGATCTCTGATAGCAGAAGTCAGAGGATTGCTTGATTGTCCTTCTTTCTGGTCGGCTCTGATCTGAGAAGTGTAAGGCTATGTGCGCGGGGGAAGGTTTCTTGATCGGATTTTGAGACGGTTTGCAGATTTGGAAACCACCTGAAAACCGGCAGCAACCATCCCCATAGACTTTAATAGAAAATCCATTCAGTAATACCCAAGTAATACCCATCTCATCCCCTCCCGCACGTCCTCTAGTCTACTCTCAGCCCTTGACCCGACGACAGAGGAAGAAGTGTACAGGCTTCTCCTGTCTGCTCGCCCCACCACCTGCTCTAGTGACCCCATTCCCTCTCACTTTGTCCAGTCTATTTCTCCAGCTTTCCTCTCTCCCCTTTCCCGAAAATCTGTAACCTCTCTCTCTCCACTGGGATCTTTCCATCCTCCTTTAAACAGGCTACTATCACCCCTTTACTAAAAAAGCCCACTCAGGACCCATTCTGCGCTGCCAACTACCGACCAGTCTCTTACCTGCCCTTCATCTCTAAACTCCTTGGTCCTAGAACGCTTGGTCTACTCTCGCCTAATCTGTTATCTCTCTACTAACTCTCTTCTCGATCCTCTACAATCCGGTTTCCGCACCCTACACTCCACGGAAACTGCTTTAGTTCTCAATGACCTCCTAAAAAGCAAAATCTCAGGGGAACTACTCATTGCTGCTTCTCTTGGATCTCCAGCAGCTTTGACACTTCTCCTCAGCTCAAACACCATTGACCTCCACACAAACCCCCTTTCTTGGTTCTCATCCTACCTGTCTGATTGCTCCTTCATGTCTCTTTTTTCGGATTACCTCCTCTTCTCTACCTCTTGCTGTTGGAAATTCCCTCAGGGATCGTTCTAGGTCCTCTCCTCTTTTATTGTACACAGCCCCAATTGGGCAAACCATCAGCCGATTTGGGTTCCAGTGGGCCCTCTCTGGCTGATGACAAACCCCAAATTTTAAAAACCTCCTCCCGTGACATCAGTCCTACTCTCCCCACAAAACACCAGTTACTGTCTGTCCGCTGTCTCTGACATCATGTCCTCTCTCCATCTGAAAGTAACACCTCACTAAAACTGAACTTTTTGTCTTTCCCCCCATGTGTAACTCACCCCCCCCTGCTATTTCTGTTTCAGTATGTGGTACCACCATTACTCCTAGGCAGCAGGCCCACTGTCTGGGGGTTATACTAGATTCTGATCTGACCTTTACCCCATATATCCAATCCCTTAACCGCTCCTGTCACCTGCACCTCAAGAACATCTCCCCAAAACCATCCTTTCTCACTGTGGGAAAAATTCCAAACTGTCATTGTGGCCCTTATTCTTTCTCGTCTTGACTACTGTAACTCCCCTTTCTAATCGGTCTCCCCTGTGCATACTCTCCCCTCTTCAAACTGTCCTGGGAAAGCAGCAGCCAGGCTTGTCTTTCTCTCCAGCCGCTATAACGATGCCTCTACCCCGTGTCAGTCACTGCACCGGTTGCCCATTCAGTACAAGGGAAAAAGTATAAACTCATCACTCTAACCCAAAAGCTCTCCAACCGCTCCCCTAAATCACCTCCCTCGTCTCTGTCTACCCCCTACCCGCCTCTCCGCCTGCGCTGAACAGGTTACTTTCCTCAACATCTAAACCCCCAGCCTGTCCCAAGACTTCCATGGGCCACCATTCTCTGGAACTGCTCCCGGGGGCTTCAGGCACAATCAAAACCCCCACATTTTTAAGAGCCCTAAGCAAAATCTCTCAGGCTGGCCAATCAAGACCCTAATTGCAAACCCCCCACCTGCTACACCACACCTCTGTCCTTCCTAACTAGGAAACCCGCAGCATTTAACTGATAAAAGTCTGTCTGGGGTGGCGGTTCACCATTATCATTAAACCACCCCCATTTATGAAACAGGGCGGGACCATTGTAAACCAAGCACCTTCTCACCTTTTTTGTTTTCACCCATACACCCCAAATAGATTAAAAAGGGCTGTCACGAGCAGGGCCCCTCACACCTTTTTTCCTCGGAAGTTCTTTTAATGTGTAATGTTGTACTTTACCCCAAATTTGAAAAGTGCGCAGAAATGTCGGTGCTAATAAAAAAAAATTAATTATAATTTATTTTTTATAATTATATTATTCAGTACCACACGGATTGGTGACTGGGACTTGTCTGGAACTTCCCATAAAGGAGACCTTTTTGGATGACACCAAAATTTATTTTGAGTAACCAGGACGCAGAGTCTAAGGGCCAAAATAGAACTTTTTTGCAGTCACACCAGTTTTAATTACCTTAAAAACTTTTAGAAAGTGCCACATGTATAAAAAGTCCTTTTTGGTTACCAAATTTTTTCATATTTAAAAGTGTATGCACGGGAATCCTATCGGCCACACAGTAAGCACAATGGTTGGTGTGCAAGAGAAGACTCCACTGAATTCCTGACAGTTTTGGCCCATGCTTACGAGTCAATTTTAAAATAACAAATAAAACTATTTTCTTCTAATATAAAATTAATATAAAATAAGTTTCTAATTAAATAATATAAAAATTTTCACATTTTTATATTGAAAAAATAATAAATTTTAAAAAATGAAAAAAAGGAAACCCAAAACAGCAATAAAAGTTAAAAAAATAAACAAATTAAACAAAACTTTTAATTAACCCCTTTAAAGGGCCCAGCCTGTTTTGACCTTTCCCGACACAAACCCTATTTTTTAAAACTGACAGGTCCATTTATGTGAAAAAACTTTTGACACTTTTACCTATTTATGTGATTAAGATTGTTTTCTCGTGACACATTGTGCTTTAAGTTTTGTAAGAAATTTTTTCCATACAACCTGTTTGTTTGAAAAAAACAAAATTTCATGAAAAAATTGGAAAAATTTCGTTTTGAAAGTTTCTAAATTTCTACGACAAGACAGAAAAAATTCACCAACAAAATATTTAAACTAGCTCTCCCCGTCCACTTGGTTGGCATCATTTTTTTAAATGTCCTTTTTTTTTTTTTTTTCACATTAAGGGCTTTGAAATTTAGAGTAATTTTCTCAATTTCAAGAAAATTTTGCAATATACATTTTTTAAGGACCAAAACCCCTTTTTTGACGTGGGTTTGGGGGCCGCTTTAGATACCCCCAAATGATGCCCTCGAGAAACTAACCCCTTAACGATTACAACACTATTTAAGGAAATTTGAAACCCTTTTAATATTTTCACAGAAATTAAAGCAAAGGGGGTAAATTTCAAAATTTCACTTTTTTTTTCAGATTTCAAAATTATCCATTATCACTGGAATACGGAAAAAATGACTGGAAAAATTCAACTTTATACAATTTCCCCCCCGGTCGCCGTTTTTTGGATATCCCATAGGTGGCCCTAGTGCATTATTTGGCTCACCCCTAAGCCCCAGAATAGGAGGAGCACCTACTATACTCTGGGGTCTCATTTTCAATACGATTTTATTTAGGCGCCATTTCAGGTTTGGGGACACCCTAAGGTGCTAAAACTTAATAAACACCCCTAAATAGACCGCATATTGGAAACTACACCCCTTAATGAATATATCCAGGGGTGCATTGAGTATATAGACCCCACAGGTGATTCACAAATTTTTTTTAGCAAAATTTAAAAAAAAAAAAATTTCAATAATCTGCAATTTTAGCTTAAAATGTTTCATATATACAAGGAATCCTGGAAAAAAGAACCCTAAAACTTTGTTAAGCAATTTCTTCCAAGTTCGGCAATACCCTACATGTGGGTGTAAACTGCTGTTTGGGCGCATGGCAGGGCGTATAAGGGAGGGAGCGCTATTTGGCTTTTGGAACGCAGATTTTGGTGGGGCCATGTCGCATTTGCAAAGCCCCCAAAGTAGCAGAACAGGCGAAACCTTCCAGAAGTCGCCCCATTTTGGATTCAACACCCATCAGGGATCTCATCTAGGGGTGTACTGTGCATTTTGGATACCACAATACCACAAGTCTGGCTCATGAACCAGCTTTACCGTTGTGTTTTCTTCTTCATGTGATACATACAGGGCAGTGTAGAGCCAATACCACAAGTCTGGCTCAGGCACCACCTTTACCCTGGTCTGGCAGTTCTTCTGCAGGTCATACATACAGGGCAGTGTAGAACCAATTTCCACAAGTCTGGCTCAGGCACCACCTTTACCCTGGGCTGGCTGTTTTCTGCAGGTCATACATACAGGGCAGTGTAGAGCCAATACCACAAGTCTGGCTCAGGCACCACCTTTACCCTCGTCTGGCTGTTCTTCTCAGGTCATACATACAGGGCAGTGTAGAGCCAATACCACAAGTCTGGCTCAGGCACCAACTTTACCCTGGTCTTTTCTTCTGCATGTCATACAAAACAGGGCAGTGTAGAGCCAATACCACAAGTCTGGCTCAGACACCACCTTTAAACCCTGCTCTGGCTGTTCATCTCCAGGTCATACATACAGGGCAGTGTAGAGCCAATACCACAAGTCTGGCTCAGACACCACCCTTACCCGGGTCTGGCTGTTCTTCTCAAGGACAGACATACAGGGCAGTGTAGAGACAATACCACAAGTTTGGCTCTGGCACCACCTTTCCCCTGGTCTGGCTGTTCTTCTGCAGGTCATACATACAGGGCAGTGTAGAGCCAATACCACAAGTCTGGCTCAGGCACCACCTTTACCCTGGACTGTTCTTCTGCAGGTCATACATACAGGGCAGTGTAGAGCCAATACCACAAGTCTGGCTCAGGCACCACCTTTACCCTGCTCTGGCTGTTCTTCTGTAGGTCATACATACAGGGAAGTGTAGAGCCAATACCACAAGTCTGGCTCAGGCACCATCTTTACCCTGGTCTGTTCTCCTGCAGGTCATACAAACAGGGCAGTGTAGAGCCAATACCACAAGTCTGGCTCAGGCACCACCTTTACCCTGGTCTGTTCTTCTGCAGGTCATACATACCGGGCAGTGTAGAGCCATACCACAAGTCTGGCTCAGGCACCACCTTTACCTTGGTCTGGCTGTTCTTCTGCAGGTCACACATACAGGGCAGTGTAGAGCCAATACCACAAGTCTGGCTCAGGCACCACCTTTACCCTGGTCTGTTCTTCTGCAGGTCATACATACGGCGCAGTGTAGAGCCAATACCACAAGTCTGGCTCTGTCTCGCCCATTACCCCGGTCTGGCTGTTCTTCTGCAGGTCATACATACAGGACAGTGTAGAGCCAATACCACAAGTCTGGCTCAGGCACCACCTTTACCCTGCTCTGGCTGTTCTTCTGTAGGTCATACATACAGGGAAGTGTAGAGCCAATACCACAAGTCTGGCTCAGGCACCATCTTTACCCTGGTCTGGCTGTTCTACTGCAGGTCATACATACAGGGCAGTGTAGAGCCAATACCACAAGTCTGACCCAGGCACCACCTTTACCCTGGTCTGGCTGTTCTTCTGCAGGTCAAACATACAGGGCAGTGTAGAGCCAATACCACAAGTCTGGCTCAGGCTCCCCCTTTACCCTGGTCTGGCTGCTCTATCCATTCTGCGCTGAGGTTTGGCGTCAAAGAATCATAAATGTGTCTACTTCTATGAATGTGGAGCGACGCCCCCAGAACGCGCCAAATCTTTGGTGCATTAAAAAGTGTCCTGCAGGCGCTTGTCGCGCCAAAGTTTGCAGTGCAACTGTTCATACATCTGTAGAACAGGGCTACTAAAGCTTTTTGACACAAGAAATTTGGTGCAGCCCTGTTCTTACATGTCGCCCAATGTGTTGATGAATATTGATACATAGATCAGGATAATCGAATGTCAAATATCATAAAGATGATGGGAGATAGGGAGAAGTGCCAGCATGATCCAAGAGGCCGTCAGTAGACAGAGCTTGGGTTAATATTACAAAATGAAGCAATACTTGTCAAAAGGAAAGAAAATACCAACTTATCATATCCCATAAAAGTTCATGATTAGTAAAAAACTGCTCCGTGCTCCTCGACAGCTTCATGACACGAGGAGAGCTGGGACTTGGTTTGTTCAGTTGGAATAAAGTAACAATCACACTAAACCTGATTTCCGATTTATCCATAATATATAGTCTTATAATATGTATAACTCACTGTAACCGTTTAGCCCTAGTATATTTTGTCAATAAGGTGAATGCCTACAGTGAATCCACCTATAACTGGGACATGATCTAAAAAATAAATAAATCCCCTCTCCCAACATATTTTATTGCTGCTGCAGCATCTTTAGGGGTGTCAGCGCTATATCATATTTTGATATTGATTTAAAGGGAACCTGCCAGGGGGTTTATGCTACACTATCTGAGAGCAGAATGTGACAAAAGGAGAGAACCTAATATGTGTGAGATATAGGTTTATATAATTTCAAGCAGGATTTCTGAATAGAAAGCAGATTAAAACCTGACCAGACTCATTAAGAGACAATAGGAGTCCTTTTCACCCCGCCCACATACAGTGATTAACAGCTTTCACTGTATCAATGTGTATGAAAATCTAACTGTCAATCAGTGCACGTGGGTGAGGGTCAGCAGTATTTTCATTTTCACTTTCACAGATTTTCACAACTACCTTTTTAGAAATTCAGCATCAAATCATGTAACCCTATACATTACAGAGCTCAGCTCCTTTATCATATAACCCTATACATTACAGAGCTCAGCTCCTTTATCATATAACCCTATACATTACAGAGCTCAGCTCCTCTATCATGTAACCCTATACATTACAGAGCTCAGCTCCTCTATCATGTAACCCTATACATTACAGAGCTCAGCTCCTTTATCATATAACCCTATAGATTACAGAGCTCTGCTCCTCTATCATGTAACCCTATACATTACAGAGCTCAGCTCCTCTATCATGTAACCCTATACATTACAGACACAGCTCCTCTATCATATAACCCTATATATCACAGAGCTCAGCTTCTCTATCATATAACCCTATATATCACAGAGCTCAGCTTCTCCCCCTCTATCATATAACCCTATATATCACAGAGCTCAGCTCCTCTCCTCTCCTCTATCATATAACCCTCTATATCACAGAGCTCAGCTTCTCTCCCTCTATCATATAACCCTCTATATCACAGAGCTCAGTTTCTCTCCTCTATAATATAACCCTATATATCACATAGCTCAGCTTCTCTCCCTCTATCATATCACCCTATACATTACAGAGCTCAGCTCCTCTATCATATAACCCTATACATTACAGAGCTCAGCTCCTCTATCATATAACCCTATACATTACAGAGCTCAGCTCCTCTATCATATAACCCTATATATCAAAGAGCTCAGCTCCTCTCCTCTCCTCTATCATATAACCCTATTTGTCACAGAGCTCAGCTTCTCTCCTCTATCATATAACCCTATATATCACAGAGCTCAGCTCCTCTCCTAAATAATATAACACAAAAAATAACAGAGCTCAGCTTTTCTCCTCTATCATATAACCCTATATATCACAGAGCTCCGCTTCTCTCCTCTATCATATAACCCTATATATCACAGAGCTCATCTCCTCTCCTCTATCATATAACCCTATATATCACAGAGCTCAGCTCCTCTCCTCTACCATATAACCCTATACATCACAGAGCTCAGCTTCTCTCCTCTATCATATAACCCTATATATCACAGAGCTCATCTCCTCTCCTCTATCATATAACCCTATATATCACAGAGCTCAGCTCCTCTCCTCTACCATATAAACCCATACATCACAGAGCTCAGCTTCTCTCCTCTATCATATAACCCTATATATCACAGAGCTCATCTCCTCTCCTTCTATCATATAACCCTATATATCACAGAGCTCAGCTTCACTCCCCTCCCATATAACCCTATACATCACAGAGCTCAGCTTCTCTCCTCTATCATATAACCCTATATATCACAGAGCTCAGCTTCTTTACTCTATCATATAACCCTATATATCACAGAGCTCAGCTCATCTCCATCTATCATATAACCCTATATATCACAGAGCTCAACTTCTCTCCTCTATCCTATAACCCTTTATATCACAGAGCTCAGCTCCTCTCCTCTATCATATAACCCTATATATCACAGAGCTCAGTTCCTGTCCTCTATCATCGAACCCAATATATCACAGAGCTCAGCTCCTCTATCATATAACCCTATATATCACAGAGCTCAGCTTCTCTCCCAAATCATATAACCCTTTATATCACAGAGCTCAGCTCCTCTCCTTCTATCATATAACCCCAGGCCCGGACTACCCATAGGGCAAATCGGGCATTTGCCCGGTGGGCCGCTGGGGTCCGGGCTGCAGCGCTGGCTTGGAGAACCCGCCGCGCTCCCAGGAGGCCGAGCAGCAGGTGCGCGATGTGATGACGACATCGCATGCCTGCTGAACGGCCCGCACTCGGGTGAGAGCAGCCGCACCGGAGCAGGAGAAGAGGAGAGGAACCAGGTAAGTATTATTATTATTATTTTTTTTTAAACTAATTACTGGCCCTGCCTGCCTAAGATAGCCCTACCTAAGATAGCGCTACCTGCCTTAGATAGTCGTACCTGTCTAAGATAGCCCTACCTACCTAAAATAGCCCTACCTGCCTAAGATAGCCCTACCTGACTAAGAACAAGCCCTGCCTACCTAAGAACTAGCCCTGCCTGCCTTATTACTGGCCCTGCCTGCCTAAGAAATAGCCCTGCCAACCAAAGAACTAGCACTGCCTGCCTAAGAACTAGCCCTGCCTGCCTTAGAACTAGCCATGCCTGCCTTAGAACTAGCCCTGCCTGCCTAAGAACTAGCCCTACCTGCCTCAGAACTAGCGCTGTTTGCCTAAGAACTAGCCCTCCCTGCCTCAGAACTAGCCCTGCCTGCCTAAGAACTAGCCCTGCCTGCCTCAGAACTATCCCTGCCTACCTACCTCAGAACTAGCCCAGACTGCCTAAGAACTAGCCCTGCCTGCCTGCCTAAGAACTAGCCCTGCCTGCCTGAGAACTAGCCCTGCCTGTCTGAGAACTAGCCCTGCCTGCCTGAGAACTAGCCCTGCCTGCCTGAGAACTAGCCCTGCCTGCCTTAGAACTAGCCCTGCCTGCCTAAGAACTAGCCCTGCCTGCCTGCCTAAGAACTAGCCCTGCCTGCCTAAGAACTAGCCCTGCCTGCCTAAGAACTAGCCCTGCCTGCCTGCCTAAGAACTAGCCCTGCCTGCCTAAGAACTAGCCCTGCCTGCCTAAGAACTAGCCCTGCCTGCCTAAGAACTAGCCCTGCCTGCCTAAGAACTAGCGCTGCCTGCCTAAGGAATAGCCCTACCTGCCCAAGAACTAGGCCTTCCTGCCTTAGAAAATAGCCCTGCCTGCCTTAGAAAAACCCTGGCCCACCAGCTTTAGAACTAGCTCTGCTGCCCTAAGAACTAGCCCTCGCCTGCCTAAGGAACTAGCCCTCCTACCTGCCTAAGAACTGAGCCCTGCCGATGCCTAAGAACTAGCCCTGCCTACCTGCTAAGAACTAGCCCCTGCCTCCCTGCCTGCCTAAGCACTAGGCCCTGCCTGCTAAGAACTCAGCCCTGCCGCCTTAAACTGGCCCTGCCTGCCTAAGAACTGCCCTGCCTGCCTAAAGAAACTAGCCTCCAGCTAAGAACTAGGCCTGCTGGCCTAAGAACTGGCCCTGCCTGCCTAAACTAGCCCTGCCGCCTAATAACTGGCCCTGCCTCCTTAGAACTACATGCCTGCCTAAGAACTAGCCCTACCTAGCCTAAGAACTGGCCCTACCTGCCTAATTACTGGCCCTACCTGGGAAATTACCTGGGACAGCCCCAGCTATAAACCTGCCGACTTTAGGAGGTTCTATATACTTACCTGCCTATAGGGGGGCTTGATAACCTACCTAATGGGGGTCTACCTGTTTACATGCCACATAAATGACTATTTTCAATTCTAATTTTTAGGATCTAACATAACACTGTTTTGGGGTACAATACTGAGTGCACCAAAAGGGGCACAATTACTATTTGGGGCTCTATGGATAGGGAGCTTGTACAGATTTGGGAATTGATAGTAAAAAGCTGGAAAAGCAGAGAAGTCAAGATCTATTTGGTGGTAAATACTACAGGGACGAGTAGTGACCGGGAGAAGAAGACATTGCAAGCTTACTGGACGGAGAAAAATGGAAAGGAACAACTCATCAGGGAAGACTTCATGGAGGTTTGGGCCAGATGGAGAAAGAAAAGGAGAAGAGAACAACCCATCGAGATTGACGTCTCCTTTGAGTCCCTGCTGTCAGGGTCATTTTACTTCCTGTGTTGAATCAGTGCAGTAGTACAGTGTTGGTGACCTACTACTGGTGAGTGAGATTGGGGGTTGTAGGTTATGTTGGTGGCTTATGTAGTGTCAGTGTGGGCATGTCCCCGATAGTAAAGCAAGTGCACACCTGACTCTGTGATGAGGGCTTTCTCTGCACCACTTTTTCTGTCTTGCTTGTGTTTAGACGGCTCTCACACAGAGCAGCTCAGCTTCTCTCTTCTATCATATAACCCTATATATCACAGAGCTCAACTCCTCTCCCTCTATCAAATAACCCTAAATAAAAATTCCAACAACAAAAAAGGAAGCTCACTTACTCTCCTCTATCATATAAACCTATATAATCACAGCGCTCAACTCCTCCTCCTCTATCATATAAATCTATATATCACAGGCTCAGCATCCTTCCTCTATCAAATAACCCTATATACCAGAGCACAGCTATCGTTCACTGTATCATATAACCCTATATAACACCAGAGCTCAGCATCTCACCTCTGATCATTAAATCTATATATCACAGAGCTCAGCTTCCTCCTCCTCTATCATACAGCCCTATATATCACAGAGCTCAGCTTCTCTCCTCTATCATATAACCCTATTACATCACAGAGCTCAGCTTCTCCCCCTATCATATAACCCTATCTATCACAGAGCACAGCTTCCTTCTCTCCTCTTCATAAAAATCTATATATTCCAGAGCTCAGCTCCTCTCCTCTATCAAAACCCTTATATATCCCAGAGCACAGCTTCGTTCTTCTCTGATATCATATGAACCCTAAATATCACAGAGCTCACTCCACTCCTCTATCATATAACCCTATATATCACAGAGCTCCGCTTCTGTCCCTCTATCATATAACCAAAATTACAAGAATCAAATGCCTACGGGTATAATATTTACACTAAAACATAACTTTTAATACTAAGATACATAAAATATACAAATCATTATCTAACACTGAAATACGATCCTATCAAAGACAATACGCGGGGTAAGCCGCCCCGAAACGGGGCGACCCCTCAAAAAGACCTTAATAATATAAGAAGATATAATCACAGATGTTGCGCAAGACAAAAGGACATGCAAAACTTAATATATACAAAAATAAAAAAAATAAAAACTATCGACCCATATATAACACAAGAATTATTGCCATATACAACACCCTAAGAGTGTAACAATAAACACAATAAACAACAACGACAAATCTATGCTGAATGAAACATCCACAAAAGACCAACGCGTTTCTCCCGTAGATACTACGGGTTCATCAGGGAGACAGGGAACCAGCATAGGACAGGCGTTTAAATTAGAAGCTGACATCTTACAGAAACGATTTCATGCGTGGATATCCTCAGAAATTATAAAGTGAGGCGTATCAATGGCTTGTGCATCTGCCAGTACAATCTTTATTATCCCCTAAAAATCTTGAAAGGAGCCTGAGGAGGGGGCAACAAAGTGAGAGTATAAGGCACATATGATAATCATTCCTACATATTAAAGAGTATCATAACTAACTTTGGCCCATTTTACACAGGATCCTGATATAGCTTCCTTTATTGATGACTCACCCGTAATACTCTAAGACGGCAAAAATATTGGTGAACTTTTTATCCATAGTCACTATACTCCCCCAACACACCACAGAATGTGGTTACGGAATAGATCTACTGGTACATTCAAATGTGACTTGTAAAGCGTGCTAATTTGATTTTGCGTTTCCAAACCTTCACTAAGCTACCATCTGGTAAAACGTTCAAGATGAACATGTAATGCCAATTTTAAGACCAAGGGGGTGATTTACCAAGCTATAGTGGGTTGCCCCGGATGTACGTAGACAAAACATTAGGGATTTTAGTACCGGAGAGTACTTGAACTCCTAGGGGACATAAAACATCAAAACGGGAACACACCCTGGCACCTCATATAACCATAGGTCCATAAGATAATCATCCCTTGGAAGTCAGATTCCTCAGAGATATAGGTAGTTGTGCCTCCCCACGTAAAGGACTTTGATAGAAACTCCTCCAGATAGAAACATACTGAGTTTTTTTGCTAAAACCTACAGCCTCATGGCCTTAATGATTTTTCTCATGTACAGCATATATTTAAAATAAAAGAAGGTTCAGTGGTTTATTTAGTTTAATAATTTAGGGCCTTCTTGTAGCCCTGAATTTGTATCATTTCATTCATATAATTACTGTATGTAATTATTGGTTTTTTAATTGTATCGTCATCATAGCAATGACCCTGTTCATCAACTCTGTAACCTGATTCCTTTTTGCTGTCATATCCAGGGGAAAATTTTAATTTAATGTTTCCCCAGTCATACAATGGGGCAATTGGCCTCTTTTATTATCGTGCACTTTGTTTGGGCGCTCCAGAGATTTGTGAAGTGTTTATATTCATCATCTTACTCACTATGCACCCGTATGCTCTCGTTGCTACTAACTTAACATTGCCTGTATGTGGCGTTTTCCTTTCTCTCCGGACAGTATATACATTCATTCCCTTTGTACTGCGCGCTTGCGCTTGAGTCTCTCCCCACGGGCGAAACACCGAACTGACGTCATTTTGTAGTTTTCAGGGCGAATGAGTTCCGCATAGCGCATGGGCTTTCCGGACAGCCCGATATGTACATCAGGTAATTTAAGAGTGTGACACTAGCTGTACTTACTGCTTCCTATCAATATTGTGAGCAGCATCATGCACCATCTATTTTGGACCTCCCTGATTGTATCTCTGAGGGACGTAAGAGTGCACATTACATATTACCTTTTTTTGATTATAGATCATTTTGATTATCTTTGATTATTGTTCTGCCTATTCAGTTCTTCCCTGCTCCCAGATGAACCCGTAGTATCTACGGAGAAACGCGTTTGGACTTTGTGGATGTATCATTCAGCATAGATTTTTTGTTGATTGTTTATTGTGTTTATGATACACTCTTAGTTGTGTAGTATATGGCAATAATTCAATGGTGTTATATATGTGATAGTTTTTATTTTTTTATTTTTGTATATAATTTTTGCATGTCCTTTTGTCTTGCGCACCATCTGTGTTATATCTTCTTATATTATTAAGCTCTTTTTGAGGGGTCGCCCTTTTCGGGGCGGTTACCCCGCGTATTGTCTTTGATAGGATCGTATTTCAGTTTTAGATAATGATTTGTATATTTTATGTATCTTAGTATTAAAAGTTATGTTTTAGTGTAAAGATTATACCCGTAGGCATTTGATTCTTGTAATTTTGGATATTCTTGTATGGCTATAAATGCCGGGTACTTTATCTACAGGTTTCTTTCTCCTACCTGGAATATTCTAGGAGATTTGTTGTTTGCCTCTATCATATAACCCTATATATCACAGAGCCCAGCTTCTCTCCTCTGTCATATAACCTTATATATCACAGAGCTCAGCTTCTCTCCTCTGTCATATAACCCTATACACTACCATTCAAAAGTTTGGGGTCACTTAGAAATTTTCCTTATTTTGAAAGAAAGCACAGTTTTTGTCAATGAAAGCTAACATTAAAATGAATCAGAAATCCACTCTATACATTGTTATTGTGGTAAATGACTATTCTAGCTGCAAACGTCTGGTTATTAATGCAATATCTACATAGGTATATAGAGGCCCATTTCCAACAACCATCACTCCAGTGTTCTAATGGTACATTGTGTTTGCTAACTGTGTAAGAAAGCTATTGGATATTTTGAACACCCTGGAAAACCCTTGTGCAAGTATGTTAGCACAGCTGAAAACAGTTTTGCTGATTAGAGAAGCTATAAAACTGACCTTCCTTTGAGCTAGTTGAGAATCTGGAGCATTGCATTTGTTGTTTCAATTAATCTCGCAAAATGGCCAGAAAAAGAGAACTTTCATGTAAAAACTCGACAGTCTATTCTTTTGCTGAGAGATGAAGGCTATTCCATGCGAGAAATTACCAAGAAACTGAAGATTTCCTACAACGGTGTGTGCTACTCCCTTCAGAGGAGAGGACAAACGGGCTCTAACCAGAGTAGAAAGAGGAGTGGAAGGCCCCGCTGCACAACGGAGCAACAAGCCAAGTACATTAGAGTCTCATAGTTTGAGAAATCGACGCCTCACAGGTCGTCAACTGGCAGCTTCATTAAATAGTACCCGCAAAACGCCAGTGTCAACGTCTACAGTGAAGAGGCGACTCTGGGATGCTGGCCTTCAGGGCAGAGTGGCAAAGAAAAAGCCATATCTGAGACTGGCTATTAAATGGAAAAGATTAATATGGGCTAAAAAACACAGACATTGGGCAGAGGAAGACTGGAAAAAAGTGTTATGGACAAAAGAATCGAAGTTTGAGGTGTTTGGATCATACGGAAGAACATTTGTGAGACGCAGAACAACTGAAAAGATGCTGGAAGACGCCTGATGCCATCTGTCAAGCATGGTGGAGGTCATGTGATGGTCTGGGGCTGCTTTGGTGCTTGTTGAGGTCATGTGATGGTCTGGGGTTGCTTTGGTGCTGGTGGAGATCATGTGATGGTCTGGGCTGCTTTGGTGCTGGTAATCTGGGAGATTTGTACAAGGTTAAAGGGATTTTGAATAAGGAAGGCTATCACTCCATTTTGCAACGCCATGCCATACCCTGTGGGGGGCGCTTGATTGGAGCCAATTTCATCCTGCAACAGGACAATGACCCAAAGCCACCTCCAAATTATGCAAGAACTATTTAGGGAAGAAGCAGGCAGCTGGTATTCTATCTGTAATGGAGTGGCCAGCGCAGTCACCAGATCTCAACCCCATTAAACCGTTGTGGGAGCAGCTTGACCGCATGGTACCCAAAAAGTGCCCATCAAGCCAATCCAACTTGTGGGAGGGGCTTCTGGAAGCATGGGGCGAAATTTCTCCAGATTACCTCAGCAAATTAACAGCTAGAATACCAAAGGTCTGCAATGCTGGAATTGCTGCAAAGGGAGCATTCTCTGACGAAAGGAAAGTTTGAAGTAGAAAATTATTATTTCAAATACAAATCATTATTTATAACCTTGTCAATGTCTGGATGAGATTTCTATTCATTTTGCAACTCATTTGATAAATAAAAGTATCAGGGAAAACACAAAAATCTTGGTGACCCCAAACTTTTGAATGGTAGTGTATGTCACATAGCTCAGCTTCTCTCCTCTATCATATAACCCTATATAAATTATATTATGCTACAAAGTAGCTTCTATTCAAAGGATCCTAGCGCTCTGGTAACCGTTTATATCAGCTCAATTGAGCAGTACACATTATACCCCAAAATTTTTTTTCAAAAGGTATATTTTAATGTGCACATATAATTAAAATACAAAATTACATATAAAAAACCCTAAAAACTCGACGCGTTTCGCATACCTCTCGTATGCCTCATCAGGAGTGGCTAACCTTATAGCTCAATAGCTTATTTATAGTGAAAACTTTAACAATTAACCCATTAACATATCACAAATGCCCTCCCCTCGACATATTGCTGAATCGGTTATATGCAATATTCACCACCAATCAACTACCATTATAGACATTGTAGACATTGTATATAGTTTTACCTTAATTAATCCATTTCAGGAATCCCCATGCTCACGCTAATTCCCGTCACAAGGATCGTAGGCGGAAGTGCATCACAGTCGCGTGTCACTTCCGCCCTCTCCAGCATTGCACGCATTGTATCTCACTGCGCATGCTCGGCTGAGTTTGAAGGGCGGAAGTGCGTATAGATCTCTATACTCTCCTGCCCATACTAGTCATGGCGACTTAAAAGCCATTGCGCCTGCTCCACAGCCCATATGCCAGCGGCGATACACTGCTGGCCCTTCACTCACCTGATAACCAATGATCTATTGCACCTATTTCACAATTTGTATGTTTGCCCTTGGCTCCTTACTATAATCCCATTTTACTACTGAATAAAAATATATATATATATATATATGTGAAGAGGGAAAATTATAATTTTTACTTACTACTATATATTATTCTCTATAACTTCAATATACAAGACTATTTCCTTTTTACACCCTATTCTATTGTTAATAGACGACTTCCTGTACCTCATTTAATCCATAGGGATTCAAGGTATTAAGTTTGAAGATCCAAAACTTTTCTCTATTAATAAGGGCCTGTAATCGATTGGGAACGTCCTCCTTAATATAGTCTATAGGTTGGAGTTTTAGTTGGTATTCGTTACCCTTGTGTACTTCCTGTATATGACGAGGTAAACTGTACAATAGATTTCCTTTTCTAATACTGAAGCGATGGTTGTTCATCCTTTGTGATAATTTTGTTGAAGTCCTTCCTATATACTGTTTCCCACAGCCACATGTGATCAGGTAGACCACAAAACTAGAACTGCACGTCAACCGATGTTTAATTTTGTATACTTCTTTTGTGGCTGTGGAACAAAAAGTATCACCCGCCTGTATCATTTTACAACATTTGCAGATGGGGAAACCACATGGATAAGCACCATTTTGACTTACTAAAGTACCATCACTTGAATTACTTGCCTCAGTCTTACATGGTCTTTGGCGTGATGGTGCTAAAAGATTTTTTAGAGTGCCAGCTCTTCGGTAAGTAATTCTAGGGCATGGAGCTAAGTGGGACTTAAGTACTGGATCCGATAAAAGAACATCCCAATGTTTGGCTAATATACCATATATATCTTGGTGCTGGGAGGAATAAGTAGTAATAAAATTGTTTTTAAACTGATTGGTATTCTCTTTTTGTTTCTGGACCACACAATCTTTTTGTGTAATCTGAAAAGCCCTTTTATTTGCATTACGAACTAAATCTCTGGGGTAACCTTTTTGAATAAACCTCTCCTCCAAGATGGATGCCTGATCTCTATAGACATCATCTAAAGTGCAGTTTTTGCGGACCCTCCGGAATTGGCCGAAGGGTACGTTCCGTGTCCATTTCTTATAGTGACTACTGGTAAAGTGCACATAGTTATTGGAGTCAACCGGTTTAAAAAATGTTTTTGATAAAATTTTGTCATTTTCACAATACAATAAAAGATCTAAAAATTGTATTTCGTTTGAATTTATATTAGATGTAAAAGTGATTCCCCAGGAATTAGAATTTAAAAATTTTAAAAATGCATCGGCTTCCTCTTGGGTTCCACTCCAGATGCATTTTTAAAATTTTTAAATTCTAATTCCTGGGGAATCACTTTTACATCTAATACAAATTCAAACGAAATACAATTTTTAGATCTTTTATTGTATTGTGAAAATGCAAAATAATTTTATCAAAAACATATTTTAAACCTGTCGACTCCAATAACTATGTGCACTTTACCAGTAGTCACTATAAGAAATGACACGGAACGTACCCTTCGGCCAATTCCGGAGGGTCCGCAAAAACTGCATTTTTAAATGAGGGTCATAAAAATCGGCTTCCATCTTGGGGGAGAGGTTTATTAAAAAATTTCCCCCAAAGGTTTTATTTTCGAAAAGCAAAAAAAAGGGGTTTTTCAGTTTAACACAAAAAGACGGGGTTTTCCAAAAACAAAAAGAGAAAACCAATCAGTTTAAAAACAATTTTTTTACTACTTATTCCCCCCCAAAACCCAAAATATTAATGGTATTTTACCAAACATTGGGATTTTCTTTTATCGACCCAGTACTTAAGCCCCACTTAGCTCCATGCCCTATAATTACTTACCGAAGAGCTGGCACTCTAAAAAATCTTTTAGCCCCATCACGAAAGACCTTGTAAACCCGGGGAAAGTAATTCAAGTGATGGAACTTTAGTAAGTAAAAAAGGTGCTACCCAAAGTGGTTTCCCCATTTTCAAATGTTGTAAAATGATACAGGCGGGTGATACTTTTTTTTTCCACGGGCCCACAAAAGAAGTATACAAAATTAAACATGGGTTGCGTGCAGTTTTTATTTTTGTGGTCTACCTGATCACATGTGGCTGGGGGAAACAGTATAAGAAGGACTTCAAAAAAAATTATCAAAAAAGGGATGAACAACCATCGCTTCAGTATTAAAAAAGGGAAAATCTTTTGTACAGTTACCTCGTAAATACAGGAAGTACACAAGGGTAAGAATTTTCAACTAAACTCCCAAACCCAAAAAGACTAAAATTAGGGGGGACGTTCCCAAAAAAATTACCGGCCCTTAATTTAAAAGAGAAACTTTCTGGATCTTCAAAATTAAATTTCCTTGGGAAACCCTATGGTTTTAAAAGAGGTTTCAGGAAGCCCTCTATTTTTAAAACTAGAATTTGGGTGAAAAAAGGAAAAAAGTCTTGTATAAATTTAAAATTATAGAGAAAAACATATAGAAAATAAGTAAAAATTTTAATTTTCCCTCTTTACAAATAAAATTATAATAAAATTTTTATTCATAGTAAAAAAGGGGTTTTTAGTAAGGGGCCAAGGGGAAACATACAAATTTCGGATAGGGGCAATAGAATTTATTTGGTTTTCAGGGGATTTAAGGGCCAGCAGGGGTAAACGCCCCCCTGGCATATGGGCGTGGAGCAGGCGCAATGGCTTTTTTAATCGCCAGGAAATATTTTGGGCAAGGGAAAGTATAGAGATCTATACGTCTTTCCCCCCTTCAAACCAGCCGACATTTCCAGTGGATACAAAGCGTGCAAACTGGAAGGGGGGAAGTGAACGCACTGTGATCACTTTCCCCCTACGATCCTTGCGACGGGAATTTCGTGAGGCCCTGGGGGGGTTCCGAAAAGATTAATTAAAAGGAAAAAAAATATCCCAAAGCTACAATGTCTATAAAGGTAGTTGATTGGTTTGGGGAATAATTTCTATAACCCCAATTTTAGCAAAAATTTTTGGGGGAGGGGATTTTTTGATATGTTAAAAGGGTTTTAAATTTTTAAAGTTTTTCACTATAAATAACTATTGAGCTATAAGGTTTGCCACTCCTGATGGGGTCATAAAAAAAAAAAAAAAAAAAGGGGGAAAAAAAAAAAAAAAAGGATGCAAACGCGTCGAGTTTTTAGGGTTTTTTTTAAATGTAATTTTGTATTTTAATTATTTTGCACATAAAATATACCTTTTGAAAAAAAATTTTTGGGGTATAAGTTACTGCTCAATTGAGCTGATATAAACTTACCAGAGCGCTAGACCCTTTTTAATAAAGCTACTTTGTAGCACAATATAATTTATATAACCTTTGGGACTTCTTTGTGGGGAAAAGGAAAAGGGGGATCAAATGGATAGGGGCTCTTGGGATTGGATACATGCATTAAAATGATTTTGTACCATGTTCTAGTACAACTTCTCAGGTACATTTTTTATATTTTTTAAATTTTTTTATATTTTATAATCTACACGCATGCCCTTTTTTGCTTTTCCCCCCCTTTTTTGTTTTTCCTCTCTTGGGGGTTCGACTGCAAAGAATATCATATAACCCTAAAAACACAAGCTAGTTTCTCCCTCTATCATATAACCCATTTTCACAGAGCCACCCTCTCCTCTACATAAAACCCTAATATCACAAACTAGCTTCTCTATAAAATAAACCCTATATGCCAGAGCTCAGCTTCTCTCCTCTACATATAACCCTATAATCACAGAGCTCAATTTTCTCTCCTCATCATAAAACCCCAAATAATCACAGACCTCACTTCTCTCCTGATTAAATAACCCTATATATCACAAGCTCACTTCTCCCCTATCATAAAACCTTATATATCCAGACTCGCTTCACCTCTATCATATAACCCTAATATAATGGATGTAGTCCTCCCCTATCATAAACTCTATATATCACAGAGCTCAGTTTCTCTCCCACCCAAAAAACCATATATCACAGAGCTCAGCTTCTCTCCTCTATCATAAAACCCTATAATCACAGAGCCACTTCACCTTTACATATAACCCATAAACAAAGAGATCACTTCTAAACCCTCTATCACTCCCCCCTCAGATAGGGCAGCATAAACCACCTGACCAGTTTCCATTAAAGGGGTTGTCTCACTACAAGAATTGCTTTTTATGTTAAAGATCTTGCAGAAACAAGTCACTTTTAAATATTTGTCCATTAACAGTGTCCTACCTATTCCTAGATATCCCCTCTTGTATGGGCTGTATCAGCTCCTCAGGTTGCTATAGCTACGCCTCGAATTCAAAGTGAAACCAAGAAAACAGGACTGAGGTAAGATGAATCAATGTAGTGAGACAACCCCATTAAGGAATATACCCCTAATGTGGCATCAAAACTATGGAGCAGCTCTCAATTAGAGGACAACAAAACTTTCACACTCCTTATCTATAAAGAGCTTCTAAGCAAACCTCTGTTTTAGGTAACTCTTCTGGATAAGATGGTGTGTGCATATGAGGAACGGCACTATTTCTGGCCATTTTACCCCTCGTATACCAATATAGCATACCTTCAGAAGCAGCGGCAGCATCGAGGACTCTACCGAGAAGTAGTGAGGAGTGTAATCAGGCATTGGGGTGAGATATAGCACTCACTAGAGTAGTTACTGTATAGCTCTTTTCCTCTGTTTGTCTAGCAGAAATTTACAAGTTGGTGTAGATTTTTGATATCAATTATTTTCATTTCTGGTGTAAATTTTAATCATACTTTCCAACCCTCTCATTTTGGCCGGAAGCCTCTATGAAATTGGGAGACAAAAGGGAGGTATGTAATACGTTATTGGATTAATCAGGGGTATTCCTGAGCAACTTGGGGTACTATATGAGACGGGGCAAAAATCTCTTGGAATTAGGACATAGAAGGCTAACAAGTTTGATTATAATGAACCTCTTGATCCTCTCCCACTGCGTCCTGCTTGCTTTTTGGAAAAAGTGCTATCACTGGTGTAAAAATGAAAAAGTCAAAATTTTTTGCACCAACCACAATTTTTGAGCCTATTTAGATAAAAAAAAGGGTTTACTTTTGGACGTTCACCATAACTCTTTCCTGACTGGTGTTTACCCCTTCCCCCGTTTTCTTTTCCTAAGTACACACAGGTTTTATTTTTTATTTTTTTTAATAACTTAAAGGGGTTTTGCCACAAAGTAAAATTGATGTCAGAAGCTTTCAAATGAAAAAATAAACATTTTCATCATTCATCATTATTAAAAATTCTGGACCGTTTTTGTTTTAGCTGCTCCTTTAGTGATCCATTGTTTGCAGCTCATCTCCAGGAGATACAACCGATGCTGAGAGCTCCTCAGTCCTGGCCGCACATGCTCAGACATCAACTCTCCTCTCAGGCACTACTGAGTGTTCAAACCCCAGGTGCTGTCACTCTACTCCCGTCCTCTGTGCTTCTTAGTAATTAGTCAAATAGTGCAAATAAATAAAAAAAAAAAGAAACCTCAATGAGGTCTATGCATTGATAAAGAGAAAAAAAAACATAGGTTTGGTTCCTGCAGGGATTTGAACCTAGGACCCTTGTGCTATGAGGCAAAAACTTTACCTCTCAGCTATTCATAATGCATTACATAAATAGACCTTTCTTTGACTACAGAGAGAAAAGGCCTGGTGATGTCATCCTGCTGGGTCACATGATATGCAATTCAAACAGATCACACACTCCCCATTCTAAGCACACAGAGCTGAAGAGATGGATACAGGAGGTATGAAATGAGATTGTGGCAAAACCCCTTTAAGGGAAAACAGCAAAAAGTTTGTTTTACTTTTTTTAAAATGTATTTTAGTAGCAAAAGTGGCGTTATAATGTTCACACGTTGATTTGGATCCAATTTTGGATCCATTTGAGATTCGAAAATCTCATCCAAAAGCGCTGCGTCAATCGGATACAAAACATATCCAACACGCAGCAGAAATGCACCCTATAGTTTTACATAGGGCGTCTGCAGAGTCAAGCGGATCAAGAATTGACATGACAAATCTTTGAATGGATCTGAAAGACGCATCAGAAAGACGCATGTAAAACTCGCATCGGCGATCACTCATTGAAAGCAATGTAAATCACAGTGCACATTGTAGATCTGTTGTTGTCCGTTTATTGAAACATGATAACACGGAGTGTTATAAACGTATGAAAAGCACTCAAAGTGTGTGACATAGCCTTTACAGTCTTGTGATATGAAGTTTCTCAAAACATAGAAAGGGATTTTTATAGTTAAGAGTTCAGTGAGATATGGGTAATTTTGAGTGGGCTGTTATGATTGATATTAATAACATTAATAATGGGTTTGGTGCATTTTACATATTAATTTAACAATATGTGACTAGGATTCAGCGTACTGAGGGTGCAATTTACATCCAGGTATTTTTATGACCACCTGTAGACCTAGGATTGGAGCAGGAAGCCAATCCATTTCCCCTACAATGGACATGCGCTTCTACCTCTGGGTTTAATTGTTCCTACACCGGCAGTCAACCACCCCAGTCAAAGGCATGAAAGGAAACATAAATCATGACTCCCTGCATCTTTTTTTAGCCTTACAAGCTCATATTGTTCAAACTCCTGCAAAGATATACCACCAATGCCCAGATGTCTAAAGTCAGCAAGTAGTTAAAGGCTAAACCATCAAGATGCCATGGCACAATCCCATGTAGATGCATGCATTTTTTTCTCAGTTACATGTCTTCAGGTATTGTTGTGGCTGATGTGAATGGTCCTCTATAATGCATCAATGAATTGCTGTTCATGCAGGTGCAGAATATATTTGTGTCTGTTCATCAAAGGTGATCTATGATGGCACGCTCCAGCTTTGCTGAAAATCTGTTTGAGAAGCAAATTAGCAAATGCTGGATGAAAAACCCAGCGATGAATCCAAATAGAGATGTGAAATGAGCAAACGGTCCAATTTTCCCAATTAATGAGACTGCAATGGCTGCTGCATGAAGCAAGAATATCCGAGTGACAGGGGAGATGAAGTAGCAGATGACAAGAGCGGAATCAACATGCAGAATACAACGTCCAAATTGGCTAATTAGCAGAATGACAATTATTTGCAATGTGAAAGGAGGATATTAACGTCAGACATTGGTGGATGCAAGGACAGATCAAGTCAGCTAAAGGTAAATGGCGAACTACTCACAAGTCCACTGCATAGCACGGAGGCTGGTATCACTTGGGCACTGCATTCAACCTTTCCCTACAGCTTTTTATGTTGCATTAGTTTTTTTTTTTCTTGTCTTCCTTGAGTATAACTTTTAATTTTTTGTCTACATAAGTGAAACCAAGTTTCATACACTATTAAAAAGACACATGCATGACATCGAAGAACTCAGCATTGGCTTGCTCACCGCGCGGCGTGCGACGGAAGCCCTGGTTTCTTACATGATGTTTTGAATTGTATTCACTAGTGTGAACTGTGTTCTCCTCGCTGTTTGCTTGATTGATTCTGGCCAAGCCCTGGCCAGGAATCCCCAGCATCTTTGAGTTAATGAGTTTCTCCTTTAGATTGACAACCTTCTGTTCCTATCCGGTCTTGTGTTTCTTTCCACCTATGGCCTCAATTCTACCTTCTTTGGTTCCCTATTTAAAGGTTCAGTTCACTTCCATCTTTGCCTGCTATAGAGGTCTTCTGCCTGTAGCTAGCCTTGCCTTTATTCTGTCCTTTCTGTTACCTGATCCTTTTGTGCTACTGACCATCCTCTCTCCTAGTGATTTGGTACTGCTGTGCCCGATCGGTATTGACCTTTGGCTTTGGTCCCCGGTTATCCTCTTTTGTCTCACGTCTCTGTACCGCGCTGCCCGTACTGTTGCCGACTTTGGACCGCCCGACTACGCTTATTGTTCTGTGTCTGTTTGTCCTGTCTGTGTAGCACCTATATCAGTGCAGCCATCAGTCTTCCGGTTGGGGCCGGCCTATTAAGGAGTCGGGTTCCCCAAAAGGCAGGGACAGGGGCTGGGATCAGAGTCAGGGCCCACTTGTCTGAGTCTGTGTGTGTGTCCCTGACCGCTCCCTGACAACACATCTGCATGTTTTTCTCACTATCTGACATAAAATCAGAATAAACCTTACCTGTTTTAAGTCAATTAGGAAACAAAATTATTTATATTTGCCAAATGCCAGAATAATGAGAGACTTTTTAAGGCATTTTTATTACTTTCTGAAAAGTCAAAACTTTACATACTACTTACTATGCCTTTACACAATTTGGGACAGCCCATATATTGATGTCATGTCTTTGAAAGCTTCTGATTTATTGGCAACATCTGAGTTAGAGACACACGTGGATGTATTTTTAACGCACACAATAAACACACTGATTCTGTGTGTAACATCATGGTAAAGTCTAAAGAAATCAGCCAAGATATCAGGAAGAGAATTGTGGACTTGCAGAAGTCTGGATCATCCCTGGGTGCAATTTTCAGATACCTGAAGGGGTCTCAGTCAGCTATACAAACAATTACACGCAAGTACAAACAAGATGGGAATGTCCAGCCATCATATCGCTCAGGAAGGAGATGCGTTCTGTGTCTCAGAGTTCAACGTGCTTTGGTCCGACATGTGCATATCAACCCAAGAACAAAAGCAAAAGACCTTGTGAAGATGCTGGGGGATGCTGCTAATATTGTGTCACTATCCACAGTGAAACAAATACTGTATCAACATGGGCTGAGAGGCTTCTCTACCAGAAAGAAGCCATTACTTCAAAAGAAACATATAAAAGCCAGATTAACCCCTTAGGCACTGCCTGTCGACTTTTGACGGTGGGAGGTGGAGGTTGTTCGTCTACAGCAACATCTTTTGATGTTGCTGCAGGCATGGGGATTTGCAGCACCCAGCACCACAGCAGAGCTGAGAACAAGTTGTACTTCACAAGGAGAAACCTCCACTCCTTGTCGCTTAACCCTTTGATTGCCGCAGTTCGTGACTGCAGCATAATCAAAGGGCTTTCCCCTGCTCTGTCGGGTGATTGGGACTCCATTGACCCGACAGAGCCCAGGGAACAGCTACACAGTCAGTCCTGGGGACCTAGAGTAGCTGTCTGTGTCTGTGTAAGAAGCCAGCAATCAGGGCAGATTGTCTGCTGCCCTGATCGCTGCCTGTGTCAAACTGACACAGATTATAATACATTAGCATATATGAATATGCTAATACATTACTAAGGGTAAAAAAAAGGAAAAACAGTTAACCCTTCATGGGATTTAAAAAAAAGGTAAAAAACATGAAAGAGTGTAGAAAAAATAAATAAAATAAATATTTAATAAAAAATAAATGTGCATAGGTTACACACAAACCCCCCCACACATATTAGGTATCCCCATGACCGTAATAACCTGTAGAATTAATCTAACAAGTTATTAAGTGTGAAATGTGAATGGTGTAAAAAATGTTGAAAAATGAAAAAAAGTTAAAAAAAAATTGAAAAAACATTCTACAATAACTTATAAGTGAACTTAAAGTATTCCCCCCAAATATGCAACTTGTCCCAAATAAAACAAGGCCTCATACAACTGCGTCATTGAAAAAATAAAAAAAGTTACGACTGTTGACGCACAATGGGGCAAAAACTAAAAAAATGTGCTGGTCAATAAGTACTTTTCAGGCGTTCGGCTTAAGGGATCGAGGTGAGCAAATGCACACAGGAACAAAGACCTACATTTTTGGAGACATGTCCTGTGATTTGACAAAACTAAAATTTAACTGTTTGACCATTGTTACATTTGGAGGAAAAAGGGAGAAGCATGGAAACCTAAGAACATCATCCCAACTGTGAAACATGGGGGTGGCAGCATCATGTTGTGGAGTTGTTCTGCTGCAATAGGGACTGGTGCACTTCACAAAATAGATGGCATCATAAGTAAAGAAGATTATGTGGCAATACTGAAGTAACATCTCAAGACATCAGCCAGGAAGTTAAGGCTTGGGCGGAAATGGGTCTTCCAAATGGACAATGACCCGAAGCATACTGCCAAACTGGTTACAAAGTGGCTTAAGGATAACCAGGTCAATGTTTTGATGTGACCATCACAAAGCCCTGATCTCAATCCTATTGAAAATTAATTGGCAAAGCTAAAAAAAAGGCAAACATGGCTCAGTTACACCAGTTCTGTCAGAAGGAATGGGCCAAAATTCCTATCAACTATTGTGAGAAGCTTGTGGAAGGATATCCAAAACTTTTTACCCAAGTCATACAGTTTACTGCTACCAAATACTAATGAAATGTATGTAAACCTTTGACTTTGCAGAAAGTAATAAAAATGTCAATAAACAATTATCTCTCTCTCTTATTATACTGGCATTTGGCAAATATAAATAATTTTGGTTCCTAATTGACCAAAAACGGGTAAGGTTTATTCTGATTTCATGTCAGATAGTGAGAGAAACATGCACATGTGTCATTTTTTATAGTGTATGGAAACTTCTGGTTCCAACTGCTGATGTCCAGTGTACCTCTGGGGTGGCTCCACAAGAAAAATCAATTCTCCCAGGGTTTAGTAACAACTTTTTGTAGTCCAAACTGGAGAAGAAAAAAATATGGACTTCAGTTCTCCTGGTGTTTAGGAATAGCTCCGTGAAGTGTAAGCTGTACAAATGTAGAAAGGAATGTTTAAATGAAAGATCAAGAAATACTTCCATGTATACCATCTTGCAAAAAAATAAAGTATTTGTGTTATTAAGTTTAACCCTTGTCTGCCATCTTGTCTGTTCTACACCTGCACCAAACATCAAGGACACCTCGCATAACACTGCAGGCAGGAGAAAACTACTGTCAGAACCAGGGTGTGCCCCAGGGCAGTAACATCCAACATCATCTGTGGGTCCCCCTCTCCACTGTAATGATACCAGAGTGGTGGAAGAGGCGTAGTGGGTGCTGCCACCGTGACCACTATCTCCACTACTGCTCCTGGCTTGTTGCACCATTAGCAGCTGGGATAGTACAGCATGTAAGCTGTTAGAGAAAGGTGCGGACAGACAGTAACTTGGTGCTGGTCAGTCATCATGTTAGCCGGGGGCCTAATGAAGACACTTAACTCTGCCAATTTCATTAGTATTTGGTAGCATTGTTCTTAAACTGTATGACTTGGGTCAAAAGTTTTGGATATCCTTCCACAAGCTTCTCAAAATAGTTGGTAGGAATTTTGGCCCATTCCTTCTGACAGAACTGGTGTAACTGAGCCATGTTTGCCTTTTTAGCTTTGCCCATGAATTTTCAATAGGATTGAGATCATGGCTTTCTGACGTCCTTTTCTTACTATCGAAACAACTCAAACCCTCATTGTTGCTCTTATTCATTCTCGTCTTGATTACAGTAACTCCCTGCTTATCGGTCTCCCACTCTGCAAACTCTCCCCTCTCCAATCTGTCCTGAATGCAGCAGCTAGGCTTGTCTTTCTCTCCAGCCGCTATACTAATGCCTCTATCCTGTGTTAGTCACTGCACTGGTTGCCCATCCAGTACAGAATACAGCATAAACGAATTACTTTCATCCATAAAGCTCTCCACAGCGCTGCACCTCCCTACATCTCCTCCCTCATCTCTGTCTACCATCCTACCCGCTCTCTCAGGTCAGCTGCAGACATCAAACTACGGACCACAATCATCCGAACCTCCCATGCCCGTCTTCAAGATTTTGCACGTGCTGCACCCGTTCTCTGGAACATCCTACCACGTACCATCAGGCACAATCCTAGCCTTTGCAGTTTTTAGAGCGTCCTGAATATACACCTTCTTAGGCAGGCCTACCAAAACCACTAATTGCTAACCCACACCTTCTATCACACACATTTCTATCACTCCCTACACTAGGGCACTCACAGGCACATATCTGTATATAGATGTACTGTCAGGGTGGCAGGTTCACCCAATTTTTATGTAAATCACCCCATATTTATGAAAAAAGGCTGGACCATTGTATATTCAGCACTTCGTCCCCGTTGTCTCCCCCGGACACCCTCATAGATTGCAAGCTCTTGCGAGCAGGGCCCTCACACCTTGTGTCTCATCTGTAAGTAGCTTTCACTGTGTAACGTCTGTCTTTTGTCTGTAATTATACCCTCTACATTGTAAAGTGCTGCGGAATTTGTTGGCGCTTTATAAATAAAGATTATTATTATTATTATGGCCACTTCAAAACATTGACCTGGTTATCCTTAAGCCACTTTGTAACCATTTTGTGATGTGTACCATTCACTCCTGCAGCAAAACAAACAACAACATGATGCTGCCACCCATGTGTTTCACAGTTGGAATGGTATTCTTAGGCTTCCAAGCTCCTCTCTTTTTCCTCCAAACGTAATGATGGTCATTATGGCCAAACAATTAAATTTTAGTTTCGTCAGACCACAGGACGTCTCCAAAAATGTAGGTCTTTGTTCTTATGTGCAGGGCCGTTCCAAGGGGCGGGCGGGACGGGTGATCACCCGGGGCGCCAAGGCTCCGCTCACCCAAGGGGGGTGCCGCGACCGCTCGCCCCGCCCGCCCGGAGGATCGCCCCTGACTCTGTGCGACTGTTTTATAACAGTCGCGCAGAGCCAGCAGCAGCTGTTGTCACAGGGAGGAGGCGGGACGGATCGTTCCCGTCCTGACTCCTCCCCTGTATCAGCGTCGCAGGGGGCGCACGGCTTTCACCGCTCCCCCTGCTAGGCTCGATCTCCTCGGCTGGCTGCTCTGCAGCCAAGGAAACCCCTGGGAGCTGCGTGCAGTGTAAGCGGCGTGATGACGTCACACCGCTCAGCAGCTCCGGACCGGGATGCACGGACCCAGGTGAGTACTCTTTTGTTATTTTTATATTATTACAGGGTGCATACTCTACATGGGGGGGCTTCAACTGGCTACAGGGGGGCATCACTGGCTACAGGGGGCATCAACTGGCTACGGGGGGGGCATAATTGTACGGGGGGCATACTGGCTATAGGGCTACTACGTGGCTCAGGGGACATATACATGGCTACCATTAGTTGCTTAGATGGGAGTTTGTATGAGATAGGAATTGGTAGAGAGTGTATAATTGAGGAGTCTTAAGATATCTGTTTTGTAATTTTCAGTGAAGAGTCGTGGTCGGGAGTATCATCGTGGGTCTGGGAAAATGGAGAGAAGAAAAAAGAGAACGACTTTTCAGAGACGCCTCTGTGAGTCACTAGATATAACTTTACTGTAATCATTTATATGTCTGCAGAGCCTGTGTACAGCTGGTATCCAACACTGTACGGTCACTATATGACAGTAATATTGGTTGTAGTATAATGGTTTATACTCAGTAATGGTCACTTTGTATTATTCGGTCACTATATGGTGGTGATATGTGGTCATGGTGTGGTGGTATTTTTTGGTCACTGTGTGTTGGCGATATGTGGTCTTAGTGGTCTTGGGATTTTGGTTTTGTGTAGCAGTGTTATTTGGTAACTGTATGACTTATTTAGTAGTTTTATACGTAGCACATTGTGCTAAAGCTTTTTGTATATTTTGGCTTTGGTTGATGGCTTCCGCCAGCATCTTCACAAAGTCTTTTGCTTTTGTTCTTGGGTTGATAGGCACGTGTCGGACCATAGCATGT
Organism: Phyllomedusa bahiana; assembly: GCA_025379985.1. Lineage (NCBI taxonomy): Eukaryota > Metazoa > Chordata > Amphibia > Anura > Hylidae > Phyllomedusa > Phyllomedusa bahiana. The sequence goes on from JAODAL010023662.1 coordinate 57,286, forward strand.
TCATCTCTGAGACACAGAACCTTTCTCCCTTCTGAGCGGTATGATGGCTGGACATTCCCATCTTGTTTGTACTTGTGTATAATTGTTTGTACAGATGAACGAGGCACCTTCTGGTATCTGAAAATTGCACCCATGGATGATTCTTCCGGATATCTTGGCTGATTTCTTTAGATTTTCTCATGATATTACACACAGAAGAAGTGTGTTTCTGGTGTGCATTAAATTACATCCACAGGTGTGTCTCTAATTAACTCAGATGTTGTCAATAAACCAAAAGCTTCCAAAGACATGACATTATCATATGGGCTGTCCCGAATTTTTTAAAGGCTTAGTAATCTTAGTGTATGGAAATTTTTGATTTTATAGAAAGTAATTAAAGATATCTTAAAAATCTCTCTCTCATTATTCTGGCATTTGCTGATTGTGTAGGTTTGCCCACTGACAAAGACATGAACAGTCTATTATTTTAAGGGTAGGTTACCTTTAACATTGAGAGATAAAATGTCAAAAATAAAATACAAAAAATTACATTGTATAAATTCTATAAATGTATTTGCATTTTGCAGTGAGAAATAAGTATTTGATCTCTCTGGCAAACAAGACTTAATACTTGGTGGCAAAGCCCTTGTTGGCGAGCACAGCAGTCAGACGTTTTTTTGTAGTTGATGATGAGGTTTGCGCATATGTCAGGAGGAATTTTTGTCCACTCCTCTTTGCAGATTATCTCGGAGCTTCAACTCCCCCCATATGTTTTCTATGGGATTAAGGTCTGGAGACTGGCTAGGCCACTCCATGACCTTAATGTGCTGCTTTTTGCGCCACTCCTTTGTTGCCTTGGCTGTATTTTTGGGTCATTGTCTTGCTGAAAGATCCAGCCATGACCCATTTTTAATGTCCTGGCAGAGGGAAGGAGGTTGTCACTCAGGATTTTACGGTACATGGCTCATCCATTCTCTGATTGATGTGGTGAAGTAGTTCTGTGCCCTTAGCAGAGAAACACCCCCAAAACATAATGTTTCCACCTCCATGCTTGACAGTGAGGATGGTGTTCTTTGGGTCATAGCCAGCATTTCTCTTCCTCCAAACATAGGAGTTGAGTTAATGTCAAAGAGCTAAATTTTTTTTCTCATCTGACCACAGCACCTTCTCCCAATCACTCACAGAACCATCCAGGTGTTCATTGGCACACTTCAAACGGGCCTGCACATGTGCCTTCTTCAGCAGGGGGACCTTGCGGGCACTGCAGGATTTTAAACCATTACGGCGTTATGTGTTAACAATGGTTTTCTTGGTGACTGTGGTCCCAGCTGCCTTGAGATCATTAACAAGTTTCCCCCGTGTAGTTTTAGGCTGATCTCTCACCTTCCTCAGGATCAAGGATAAGGTGAGATTTTGCATGGTGCCCCAGATCAATGTTGATTGACAGTCATTTTGTATTTCTTCCATCTTCTTACTATTACACCAACAGTTGTCTCCTTCTCACCCATCGTCTTACTTGTGGTTTTGTAGCCCATACCAGCTTTGTGCAGGTCTATGATCTTGTCCTTGACATCCTTAGAAAGCTCTTTGGTCTTGCCCATGTTGTAGAGGTTAGAGTCTGACTGATTAATTGAGTCTGTGGACAGGAGTTTTTTTTTATAAAGGTGACTATTTAAGACAGCTGTCTTTAACCCCTTACCGCCGGAGCCATTTTTGGCCTTCCTGACAGAGCCCGGTTTAAAAATCTGACATGTGTCACTTTATGTGAGAATAACTTTTTGACACTTTTACCTATCCAAGTGATTCAGAGATTGTTTTCTCATGACACATTGTGCTTTAAATTAGTAGGAAATCTTGGTCCATACAATCCTTATTTGTGAAAAATATCAAAATATCATGAAAATTTGGAAAAATTTGCAATTTTCAAAGCTCAAAAATTGCTGTGTGTAAGACAGATAGTTATTCCACTCAAAATAGTTTATAACTAGCATCTACCATATGTCTACTGTAGGTTGGCATCAATTTTTTTAATTTTTTATTTTTTTTTACCACATTAGGTAGCTTAGTAGTCATTTTTCACATCTTCAAGAAAATGTGCAATATATATATATATATATATATATATATATATATATATATATATATATATATATATATAGTTTATAATACGTATTTTTGATTTTTAATATTTCAGATTTTTAAAAATTTTATTTACCTTTTTTTCTCCTTTATTTGTTTTAGTCTCCTTATGGGTCATGTGGCAAGCGGCTCAGGGGTCAATATTTAGGGTGTCTAATTGTAATAGTCTAAGAGTTGGTTGTGAAGCAACCGCACCTCTGCAGTCAGGCTTGTTGCAGGCTACTTCCATTAACAGAGTCTGAGTGGTCACAGGTTTTCACCCTTTAACCCTATATAGGGATCTGGACCACACCGCATGTCCCCAGTTTGTGGTACTGTAGTAGTCGCCAGCTGGTGGAAGTTAACAGGCATAAAATAGTCAAAATCAATTCAATGGTCAAAAACGGGTCATTCATAGAAAGCGTCTGAGCCAGACCCAAATCCAAAGTCAGGAAAAGTTGTGTTGTAACTGGGAGATCAAAGTCAAACTAAGGATCAGGCAGTGAAGGGTCAAAGAAAAGCAAACACACCTGCACAATTGGCCTTGGTGCAGGCTATTCCGTTTTGCAGAGTCTAAGGGCGACATGTATGAATTCGAATGCGTACTTTTTTTTACTTGGCGCCGACACACAGATTTTTGGCGCATGACATAGAGCGTAATGCGCCAAACTTTGTATGGGGCATAGAGTGTAATGCGCCAAACTTGGCGCATTAAAGCCTTGTGAAAATGCGCCAAAAATCTGTCGTATTCTACACTCTTCTATATCTATTTAGAACTGTGGTGTCGGCGCCAAGTAAAAAAAAGTATGCATTCGAATTCATACATGTCGCCCCTATTAATGTTTCAATGCTCGGATTATGAATTCTGAAGTGTAAATACGACAAAATTTTGGCGCATTACATAAGTTTAGTGCGCCAAGTTTGGCGCATTACACTCTATGCCCATACAAAGTTTGGCGCATTAAGCTCTATGTAAACCCCAAAAAAGTCTTCATACGGTCGTATTCTACACTCCTCTATTTCTATTTAGAACTGGAGTGTCGGCGCCAAGTAAAAAAAAGTACACATTCATACATGTTGCCCTAAGGGATCTCAGTTTCCCCTTCAACTCTTGTACAGAAACCTGGACTTTGCTGCTGCGTATCCCCCATTGTGTCCACGGTACAGTAACCGACTGGTGGAACTTAACAGGTATAAATAATCAGAATCAGTCCAAGGGTGAAAAACGAAGAGCTCAAAATTCAAAATCCAAGTCAGGGAAAGTTGGGTTATCGGGAAAGTAGAGGATCAAGCAGCGAAGGTTCTGAGACTATCTGAGATCAATACCAGGAATACAGAGCAGGGGTAACCAAAAGGGGAGTCAAACAAGCAAGGTCAAAACTCTAGATAGCAAAAAGGCTCTATAACTGACAAGAAGAGAGACATGGCAGGTGTAGCCCCCCTACCACTGCAGAATTATTATACTCTGTGTTTGTTTTTCCACTCAACTGATATATATATATTGTAAGGCCCGGACGGGCAAGGTGGTGAATGGGTTATACATAGGCCCCAGAGTTCTCGCTCAGGTATGGCGAGACTAATGCACGTCACCGAGAAACCTGGCCTCTGTGAGGTAGAAGCCATCACTTTGTTTGTGTCAGCTGCGTAGGAGGATGGCACACATTTAGCAGTGTAGTTTAGCTGTGGAAACACAGCTTAGTCTGGGACGGCTTTTACCGGGAGCAGTCAAAGTGTTGGGTGGGTGACTGCTTCCCATGTTCCAGCCCAGGATTTAGTTGGTCTATGTAAGTCAGCTAGTTAGCTCACTGGGGTGTGTCTGCAATTACAGGCCAGGAGGTGTGGGCCTGAGAGGCTGCACCACAGCACCAAGACTGTAGTAAGGATCACTACTGTTCAGTTAACGCTCGGACGAGCAGGTCTTTATTTTATGTACAGTTTGTTTTGACATACGTTTTTTGTCTGTCACCTGAAAATAAACGCTGGACAAGAACCGTGCTTCTACAGAAAGGCTGTCTGTGTCTATATTGCCCTGGGACTTTGTTATACCACCGAGCTGACCCCCTAAATAAATTTTATATATATATATATATATGTAAGTGTATCTCTGTGTGTGTGTATCTCTCTCTGTGTGTGTGTATCTCTCTCTCTGTGTGTGTGTATCTCTCTCTCTCTGTGTGTGTGTATCTCTCTCTCTCTCTCTCTCTGTGTGTGTGTGTGTGTGTGTATCTCTCTCTCTCTCTCTCTCTCTGTGTGTGTGTGTGTGTGTGTATCTCTCTCTCTCTCTCTCTCTCTCTCTGTGTGTGTATCTCTCTCTCTCTCCTCTTTTCCTTTTCTCTGTGTGTGTATCTCTCTCTCTCTGTGTGTGTGTGTATCTCTCTCTCTCTCTCTCTCTGTGTGTGTGTGTATCTCTCTCTCTCTCTCTCTCTGTGTGTGTGTATCTCTCTCTCTCTCTCTCTCTCTCTCTGTGTGTGTGTGTATCTCTCTCTCTCTCTCTCTCTCTGTGTGTGTGTGTGTATCTCTCTCTCTCTCTCTCTCTGTGTGTGTGTATCTCTCTCTCTCTCTCTGTGTGTGTGTATCTCTCTCTCTGTGTGTGTATCTCTCTCTCTCTCTCTCTCTCTCTCTCTGTGTGTGTGTGTATCTCTCTCTCTCTCTGTGTGTGTGTGTATCTCTCTCTCTCTCTCTCTCTGTGTGTGTGTATCTCTCTCTCTCTCTCTGTGTGTGTGTGTATCTCTCTCTCTGTGTGGTTACTTCTCCTCTCCCTCTCTCTCTCTTCTGGTGTGTGTGTGTGGGTTTATCTCTCTCCTTCTGTGTGTG
>JAODAL010023663.1:0-62195 GCA_025379985.1 Phyllomedusa bahiana
GGTACGGTTTTTTCTGGATTTCATTTTAGTAGTGAAAAAAACTGCAATGTTTTTTTTTTATAAGTGTACGAAAACTTTTTCAACTGTAGGTGGTTTGTTTTTGCACAAAAGAACATTTTTCTTTTACTTTTTTGGGATCGTTGTTACTCTGCTTGGTTTAGTCTCTTCCTGAAAAACATAAATTTAAATGACCTAAGTGTACGTCACGGGAGAGGGTGGGCAAAAGTAAAAGGCTGTTTGAAGAAGATTCATGTGGGGGTGTGGAACAGCCTCCCTGTGTTTTCCAAGTAAAATCCAGCTGACATTTTGTGAAATATTTATTTGTTTCTAGGGTTTGGGCCCACAAGTGTCGTTTTGTCCATTTTCCAGTTATGCAAATGAGGGAATGAGCACCGTTTTAGAAGTGCTAGAAACTCGAAAAAAACGACAGGGACATTTAGTAAAGGAGCCAGGATTCACAGTCGTTCCGGGGAAAAGGAACCCGCCTGCTTCACAGACCCCATCAAAAGAGGAGAGAGAGAACTCCTGGATAAAAAGGACAAGCTACCAGGTAGCGGGACTGTCTGCAGCCAGCCACCCATCCCATCCATCTGCACGGGACAAGATTGCCGGCCATCTTTAAAGGACCTCACGGAGGTGAACGCCAACGAGCCCGGACTGTGAAAAGGTGATTTGTTTATTTAGTTTTGCCTTTAAAAGGCCAAAGGAGGTTTTTCCCCAAATACATCCCGTTAGGATTGGTTAGTTTACTATTGCACCATTAGTAGTTAAACCCGGTTTCTGTGAGGGAAAGTTTGTTTATATGTGTGTTGGGGGGGAGGGAAGTGGGTAAATCATTTAAGCGTGTAAGCTGCGTGCTGCACCAGGGCCCCCGCAACCCCCACCCACAAAATTTTGTTCCGTTGGTTTTTCGGATTAAAAAGGTAAGGGGTTTCGCCTTTTCCCCGAGCCCCCGGTTTAGGAAAAAGTACCGTGATCCAGGAAGACATTCTGGGGGCGCGCTTGCGACGGGGCCCCGGGAAACGTATTGTAATTTTGTTTGGGGGATTGTTCACCATCTGTTTAGAGAATTCAGAAAAAAAAAAAACGTTTTTTGAGATGGGTTAGAGTCGGTTCTTTGCCCGGAAATTTGTGTATTCCGGAAAACCCTCCCTGGGTATCCTTAAAACTTGGCGTAGTCGTTGCGGATACACGTCGTATGGAAGAGCTCGGCGGGAGATTTTCCCCCCCGGTGTAAGTGGCGGGCCCCCAAGCCAAGCTGGGGTCCCCCTACTATGCCAAGGATTTAGTCCTTTAGGGCCACATTGCACCCCCTCCCAAATTTGGGGGAAAAAATATGACACGCAGGATGGACAGAAAGGGTGTTTTAGCGTAGTTAAAATATGTAATTTAGCTCCGGAACTGGGGGAGGATAGCCTGGGGGCCTTGGAGGGGGGGACGTTAGGCGGACGTAATGGTGCGACCTAAGTCTAAAAAGGAAACCCCCGGAGAAAAATTCTCGGTTTTGGGAAGGGGACCAAGGGGGGTTTCCAAAAGTGGTCCCCTGCAAAGTTACTTCTTCAACCCCCCGCAAAGAGAGGGTGGACCTATGCAGTCTTTAATGCCTGCAGGAAACATTAAAATGAGAAAGGGGGGGAAAAACCAGGGCTAGGGGGGCCTTCCCCTAAAGTAGATAAGTTAAAAAGAGACCGTTCAGGGGGGACTGACAATAAATCCTTACGGGAAAAATTTAAGGAAGAGGGAATGGGGCTGACCTGACTTTTACATGCTACTTACCCGCTGTAGAGGGGGAAAGGGAACCCATCCCCGTAGGGTAAGGGCTGTGGTATACCCAAGCAAGCAAAAAAACGGGGGGAGCAGAGTCTTTAAACAAATGTGGTCCAGGTTTAAGGGGCAAGTTAGAGAATTCGGCTTGGGGGTGTCCTAAAGGCAAAACGGCCCAAAAGTCCAAAGTGATTCGGCTTCCCGCGAAACCCCTTTCGATCCTCCACAGCGGGGTCCTACCGAAAGGGGTCCCCAGGTGTGCGATGTATGGGGGGCCCCTTTGCGGGGTTGTCAACGTATGCCACACGGAGGGAGTGTCGCAAACAATTAAGGGCAGAGGGGGTTTTTAAATACAAACCGCCCAGTAGGGGCGTCCTGTGGGGGGGAAAAAGAAACCAAAGCCCATGCGTGGGGGTTTCAATCCTTACCCCATAGCCCTTTATGGAAGAGAGCTAGAAGGCGAAAGGTGCATGTCATTTGATACGGGTAAAGGGTGTCCCCTGATGCCTTTGGGAGTTCTTTGAGGAACTTTCGGGCCGGGACCCAGAAATGGCGGTTTCATTAGCTGACGGCACCCAACAAATGGTGACTGGTGTTCAAGGGATAATTTGGATGCGGCCACTGTTTGGGCAAAAATTTGGGCAAAAAGGGGAGTTGTGCGGGGATCCCCCACCCAAAGAGGGAAAGGGCGTGATCCGGGGCATGAAGGCTGGGAGACTTGGTATACCTCTATGCCAAAGAGGGGCCAAAATTTTGGGCGGGGCCCCCACGCACCGGCCCACTCAAAAAGTCCTAGACAGTGGTGGGGACCTGCGTCTGCAGAAGAGACCAACTGGTCGACCCCTTTGGGCACGTGGGTGTAGCGAAAGCCCCGAACAAGACCCCGCCGACATAAAAAAAATATTGATACGCCGGGGGAACCAGACGGAAGTTGAATGGGCTGGAAGTTTGGGTTTGAACGTTCACGGGAGATCACGAAACCGCCCATGGTAGCTCGGGCCCTTCCCCAATTTTTAGGGTGATGTGTACCCGTGAATGCCTAAGCATGACGGAGTTGACCTTTCCCTACAAATCCCCCTATACCGAAGTCCATTTTCCCTGGAGAAGAATCTCCCGGCGAGGGAGGACGTAACGTAGGGCCCCGACAAGAGGTGGGCCCTGGACCTTTGCGGGGCGTCCGAAGGGGAGCCTCCCCGCGGAAGGAAGGGCCGAGTGATTATGGCTCGATGGGAATTGACGCAGGACCCTGATCAGGGCAACAACATGCTGGAAAAAACCCTCTGGGAATTCCCAGGAGGCGTTTTCAAGACAAAATTAAAAGACTTGGGTGTGCTTCTACCATCGAGCATGAAATCCCAAGGCGTGCCCGCCCTTTCCCAGAAGGTACCGACAATTGCCAAAATGTCCAGGAATGAAAGACAGGGTGGCCGCATCTGGGAAAAGGTGATTCAAGAGAGTCAAAGCCCCTGGGCCGCCCCAATTTTTTTGGTGCGAAAAAAAAATGGCTTCGGTTCTGCTAGACTCGGGAAGCTAAATCCCCAGCCATTCGTGATCCCCATCCCCCCCGCGGTTGAAAGGTCGCTGCCGTCGGGGCCCATGCAAAGTTTTTTTCGCCCTTGACCGGGCCCAGCGGTAGGCAGGAAAACCGTGGCGGGAAAGGATGGGCGAAGAAGTTTTTTCCCATGGGACTTACAGTTCAATCGGTTCCTTTTTGGGGTTTCCAACCCGGGGAAAATTCCACGGCTGAGGGAACACTGTCTAGGGGATCTTAATTTGAGTGGGTGCTGATTACCTGGACGGGGGGGTTCGTGAAATTGTTCTCGACCATTTTGGAAAAAGCGGAGGGTTTGGGCGACTAAAGAGACATGGGTTAAGATCAAGCCAAAGAAGTGCCGTCTTCCCGGGAATGAGTAAATTGGGGGTGTGGTCACTTCAAAAGGGGTTTTAAAACGGCCCCCGTAAGGTGAAGCGTCCCAAAAAAGGCCTGGCCCTGTACCTAGGGGTCGGGCATTCCCGGGACGGGGGTTTACCCAAGGTTTTTACCCGTTTTTGTCTCTGAGGGCCCTTAAATGAGTTATTGGGATATGTGGGGGGCCAAAAGAATCACCCCTTTTAGTGGGGACCTCGGCAGCAAAAGGCTTTTTAGCGGTAAAAAGAGGCGTGACCCGTGCCCAATTTGGCCTTTTGCGCGGTTCGACTTTCCCCCCTTCTGCTGTATACTAACGGGAGTCTAATGGGTTGGGGGTGTGCGTCCCAAATCCAGAGGGAGAGAGAGGGTAATTGCCCAGCCATGGTCCTTGCGGGAATCGAGGCAAAAGACAATTTGCTCCTTTTAAATTGGAAATTTTTGGCCCTGGTGTGGGCCTTTACTGAAAATTCGCAGAGTACCACAGGGGCAGATAACTGTCCATGACGACAAAATCTTGGCCTTTTGAAAGTAACTTGGAGCCTCGAGCAGGGATGGGGGGGGAGACTTTCCCCAAATTTCCCAAACCCCCATTAATTCCCGGGCAGGGAGGGAAAATGGGAAAAGGGGCCCAGCCCCCTTCTGGGGCCCAGTCAGACTACCATCCCCAGATTGATGAGGAATTTGAGGACATGAAATGCCGCTTTAGCCGTTCCCTGCATTCCAGGACGTGGGACACTCAAGTGGGTGGTGTCTGGGATGCGATGGTGTTGGGAAAAACCGTGGCGATTGGGGAGGGGCAGGATGGTTGCCCCTTTACAGAAAGGAAGGGGTGGGTCGGGCTCGGGTTGGCCCGACCCGGGAGCAGGCCCCGCTTCTAGGGGGGGCAAAAGGTTGAGGCAGTGGGGTGTGAGGTTTTCCCAGGGTTCCCGTGCGGACCATTACTTACAACGGTTTCAGCAAACAAAAAGATTGTTTTTCCCCCTGTTTAGGACCAAGGCCCCCCCGGGAAGCCCATGAGAGAGGCGCCCAATTTTTTGGGGCATAAAAAACCCATAAGTGGCTTTTAAAGATGGTTTATGCCCGACTTGTTAAGCATGGTTCTGAAGCTGGGCCCCAAGTGTCGTACCCGTGGGTTAAGTAAGAGCACGAAAAGCGGGCTCCGTTCAGACCCCCGGAAAACTGCGCCCCTAGAGCTCCCGATGATTGACTATGGCAGTTGGCTACTCGCCTTGGGCATTCGTCTGTTTGGCATGCAGCCCTTTCCTAATTGCGTGGCGTACCAGTAGGGATTTCCCGCAAGTTGTGCTGAGGCGGACTGCAACACTTTATACAGGGTTTGGGTGCCCACAGAGGATAATTCCGACCAAGGGGGTGTTTCAAAGGGGTATTAAAGGTTTAACTGTACCATTGTATGGGATTGAGGTTCCCGTACTACTCCTTCATGAGGGGAAATGGCTTTTGAAGGGTTTAAACCCCCCCTTATCCGGCTGCGGACTTTAGAGGACAGCCAGAAAGGGTAGGTGGCCTGGTACCCGCCTGATGATGTGGGCTATAACAAGGGTGCCAGTACCACAGGGTTCCCCACCTGTGATGTTCGGAAGACCAGGGCGAGAGATTGAGGATTTCACATGCCCGTCCCACAGAATCACCATGACACTACCACGGCCTGGGTCGGAACACCCCGCCGAAAGCGGACTGACAAAGGTTGTAGAGAGTCTGAAACAAAATGGTGACCTAACCCGAGGCCCGTTTCGAGAGAAGTTTTTTGGCCCCCCGGGGTTTTGGGTCTGGTCGGAGTAAAAAGGCCATCTGGGAAGTTGGGTGGGGGGTGGGGGCGGTCCCCTATTTGGTCAACAGAGGGGTTTGGGCCCTGCCATCCCATCTACGGGTAGAGCCCATAGGGCAGGGGGCCATCCAAAATTGCACAGAAAAGTTGAGGCGCTGTGATTTTGAAGTTCTGAAACGACGCCCAAGTACCAAACCCCCCGCCACAACCCCCCTTTTCGGGATGGTGGGCTGTCATTGCCCGGTGTCAACTGAGGTTCCGCTGGGACAATTTGCCACCCCCGGGAAGAGTGGAGCCCAAAACTCCTTTCCCCCGGGGGTGTGCCTGAAGCCCCCGACCTTGCCCCCCGTAGGGCCCCCAACCAAATTTGGGGTCCCCCCCCGGCCCTGCAAAACGTTTTGTGGGAAGGTTGTCGAGGAGCAATTTTTTAGTGGGGTGGGGGATGTAAGATAGTGGGAAAGCCTCCCCGTGTTTTCAAGTAAAACCCATGCATGACAGTTTTGAAATATTTATTTGTATTCTTGTTTGGCCACAAGATGTCGCTTTGCCAGTTTCCAGTTATGCAAATGGGGACTGAGCAGCCCCTTTTAAAGCTGCTAGAAACTCAGAAAGAAAAGACAGGGGCAGTTGAGCTAAAGGGGGCCCGGATTCACGTCATTCCGGGACCAGGAGAGCCTCCCGCTTCAAGATGCCATCATAGAGAGAGAGGAAGAATCCCGGGTGAAGGGCAAGCTACCAGGATGGGAGGAACTGTCTGCGCCCGGGCGATCCCCCCATCCTTGACTGAGGACAGGGATTGCCGGGCCCTCTTTAAGGTACTCAGCGGATGGTGCTGCCAACGAGCTCGGGGGTTTAGAAGGGGGCCCGATATTAATTTGTTAGTTTAGGCCATTCGGCCCAAAAGGGGGGTTTCCCAAAAAACACCCCCTGTTCAGGACTTGGGGAGTTTTCTATTGCAATTAGTACTTGAAAAAGTTCTTGTGAGGGAAAAAATTTTTTTTATATGTGGTTTGGGAGGGAAGGGTAAATATTTAAGCTGTGTAAGTGTGTGCTGCACCACGAGCCCCTGAACCCCCACCAAAACACCAATTTTTCCCGTTTGGGGATTACGGATTAAAAAAAGGGAGGGGTTATCGGGCCTTTCCCAGCCCCCCGGTTAGGTAAAGTTACCGTGCACCAGGAAATACACTTCTGCGGGCGTGTGCAGCACAGGGCCGGGTTTCGTATTTGACATTTGTGTTTTTGGGGATCTGTTCACCCCTTTGTTTCAGGAAATTTAGTAAAACAAACCTTTTGAGTGGTGTTTGGGGGTGTGTTCTTTTTTCCTGACTTGTGTATTCCGGTAAACCTGCCTCGGGACTCGGTTACACACACATAGGAAAGGGCCCCATCACAGTTGTAAAATGCCGGTTTTGGTTTGTTTTAAGTATCTGGGGCCCGTATTTTTTTCGTTTATTTTAAGGGTTTTTTGGGCAGTTTTGTTTGTGGTTTGCGGATTTGGCCACCCCCATTAGCCATTGAATAGCACACCTTATGCACGAAAACCAGATGTAAGAATGTGCATGTTCCGAATTGTTGGGAGCATCAGCGGTGTGAAAATCCGCCAAATAGAAAAAACGTGCAGAGTAGACTACTAGGCGGATTTTCTAGGTGACACTGGCACCATGGGACAAGCTAAAAAGCAATGGGCACAAAGGGTAAGATTCTGTTTTCAAACCAGTGCATTCCCCACACAGGTGCTAGGGTTAAATTCTTAAGCAGCACTGTTATTATACAGTACTTAAAATAAAGAAATCTAAGGGTCAAACCTTGGCTATGCAGGGCAACAGGCACTAGCCCCTTAGATGCAAAAAGCGGTGCTTCAGCTTTGCTCCATTTAGTGTTACTTTTCTGTAGGTCAAGAGAATTGTGACTATTAATATCGTATCAGTTAACTTGTGGTGGGCCTATGGACCTCCTTTAACAGCTTATGAGTTTCTCAAAGAAGTCCTATTTTAAAGCATCACATCCCTCCTTCTAGCTAGATTTCATGTCTCTATATTTGTCACATTCAGCCTTGTGTCTTCATATATCATATTTACAGTCCTCTATTATCATTTATGTTCAGTTGTAACTTTTGTTCTCAGTAGTGAAATCCTTTCTACAGGTAAAAGAAGCTTTTTATCAAAGAATAAGCCTTTCAGCTACTGGATTTTTCAGGTAGGACACATTTTTCTGACTGGTCTTGCTTTCTGTACTGAGGTTGAATCTGATGCAAAATGTCCTGATATTTTTTTTTTCGGTGCCGATACAAAGAAAACAACCTCATATGTCACTGGTGTACAATGTTGGTCTTTTCTGGATTCAATGTACCAAGACTTAAAATATTGATATCAAAGGTTGAGATTTTAAGCAGCTTTGGAGTTAGCAGTAAGAACTAGCATTCCTGCCTTTTGTTGCATAGAATGAGATAAAGCTATCATGTTACACACATTTGTTGGGTTGTGTGATATATTGCTATTCTATTATTATACACAGAGGCTACGAAACCTATATGGACTGGGAGAAAGGTGAAGGTCATCCATTCCAATACTGTGTTTATGGAGCTGCGTGTTCAGAGGTGGAAGTTGATTGTCTAACAGGAGATTATAAAGTAAGGGATTAAAACATTTTTTTTGAATAGGAAATATGTTTCTTCTATTCAGACTTTAAAGGGGTTGTCTCGCTACAATGATTGGGTTTTAATTAAACGATCTTTAAAAAACAAGCAGCTTTGCAATATATGTTCATTACAAATGTCCTACTGATTTTGAGTTAGCCCTGTTAGTAGGAGTGCATCAGCTTCTCAAATTTCTATAGCAGCTGACCTGTTGATCCTTATCTTACTGGCTGTCAGGTCTGTATGACTCATCAGCCTTTGAAGACAGGTCAGAGCAGAGAGCCCCTCCCACACAGAATGCTTCTGTAGTGGAGGGAGGGGAAGGCTCTGGCTTCTGTGGCCCTGCTGCCTGGATTAACCCTGTGTGTGCCTGCTTCCTCCTGCTCTCTACACAGATAGATGTGACAGCAGTGACCCTGTGTGTTACTATAATCATGATGTGTCTGTGGAACTGTCACTATACTAATAGAACAGATAAGGCATGTGAACAGTTCATGCTTTGCTGTACTAGTGCCTGAGTATAGTAACACTTCCCAGCTGCCCTGTGTCTGTTCTGTCAGGATTTGTTGTTGCTGGAGATGTGGAGACTTGTAAGCTAAGCAGGGGATATAGGAACACTTGCATCCCCTCTGCTCTGCTATTAGCATGCAGCTTCACAGACCTCTCTACACTCATAGATCAGCCCTCTCCTGCAACAGACCTAGGCAGGCACACACAGGGTTAACTCTGGCAGCAAACCCCCTCCCCCTTGCTGTATAGAAGTTACAGAGCTGCCTGTGTGCTGAGGGGAGGGGGGAAGAGGGAGCAGAAGAGACAGACCAAGAAGCACACCCCTCAATTCAACTACCAGGCTCACTGACAGGCTGAAAGCTTGTAATGAGACAACTCCCTTAAGGCTTTTCTGTTCTCTTTGTGACCAGTGTAACTTATTTTACTTTATCTTCCGAGATTCTGAAAAGTAATTTTACATTATTTCTCTTCTGATTATAATTAATATATATTTGTGTTTTCTTAACTCTTCCTGTATGGACAGAACATCAGGGCAGACATCATCATGGATACTGGTTGTAGCATTAATCCAGCTGTGGATGTGGGACAGGTACTGTATGTTGCAAATGATTATTTATTCCCCACTTAATATAAAGGGATCATACACATGGCTGTATTACTGTTCCATTTTATATGGAGCGGTGATAGAGGTGCATGAGCCCTCTACTGTATGTACTACTTGGCCTTAAATTTCATGTAGAAGCACTCAAATTTTTTTAAACACATACATGCTCTATCAGGCTTCTGTGTAGATAATCTCTATGGACGATTATTGCAGTCTGCAGATTGCCTGCTTTCAAGAAATATATAAGGGTCTGTAGTCTACACGGCAAGCATTTCCATTAGGAAATTCACGCGAATTTCAGATTTTAAAAACCAACTATAAAACCATCCCCATAGACCTCACTTGAAAATTAGCATTATAGTCCACATGACTCGGATTTTCTGAGGCTGAACTTCAAAATAGTTTTTTCAAAAAACTTAGAACCTGCTCAACCTTCTTCAGATGTGTCCATGCAGACATAGGCATTAAGTGGGGGCCTCAATTCCCCTGACATACCCACATAGATACTTAGACCTATATCTTTTTATGTTTAGAATAGGAAAAGTCCACATTAATTTACATTTTTGCATTATTTTTAAATGGAGCAATATGACGATATTTAAATATTGGAGGGATAATTTATGCAAATGTTACCTTATTATTAGAGAAACATGTTAGGGGGTGTTCACACAGCGTATTTGCGGGGCGTATTTTGGGGCATAATTGTGCTGCAATGCATCTGATACAGCGTATTCCCCAGCGCGTACTGAGCACCCGGAGAAAGAAGGGACATTGGAGGGTGGGAAAGAGAGGGTGAGTGGGGGCTAGACTGGAGCGCTTTAGAAGTACACAGTGGCCAGCAACTACTTCTAAAACAGCAGTATAGCAGTGCACCCATGACGTGCCACAATACGCTGTGTGAACCCGGCCTTACCAAATCAGAGTGGTAGAATCTGTGAACTCGAGGCTTCACCAGTTTCTAAAACAAGGACAACTAAACAGCTCGGGCTCCATTCAGTTCTATTTTGCTAAACTTCAGTATCTCCTCTCCCCCAAGTGCAGAAAAAGATTAACCCATTATCCTTTCATGTATTGCTCTGGTCTTTGCCTTGTCAGTCAACTCTAATCTTAACCTAGGTCTGTCCAGAGAATTTGTCTGTTCTGCCAATCAAGAGTTTTATCCATTTATTATCACAGCTAGACATGGGAAAGTTTTTATGTGTAATTTTTAATTGCATAGTACTGCCAGAATTTTCCATAGATATTGATTATAACAAAAATACCCCTTTCTGGCGGAACTGTCTCTTTCATCTTTATCTGCCCTAGGGAGGTGGGGTGTTTCCAGTTTTCTTCACACTTACTAGGTCCTGCTGATAATACTTCTCTCAGGTCCTTAGTGTGCCTGAAAGAAAACTATCATGTAATCCTCATTGCTGTGCTATCACAGCTTACAGAAGTCAGAGAGACAAATCAACAAGTCATGTATAAAGGGGAACTTTAAAAAAATTATATAAAAAAATAAGTAATAGAAATAGTATCAAAACTCTCTGAAGGGAGCCAATACTGTTAGGGTATTATATAGAAAGTGATAGACTTAGTACTATGAACTGTAAAATTATCATGGTCTTCCACTTAAAGGGCACCTTTACAATTACATTCTGTATGGCAATTATGGCTCCAAAAATGCATAAAATGCTGAATGCTTTTTTCATGTGTTTTTTCCCTCCAAAACAATGTATATATGAACATGCATTTTTGATGCTTTTTACTGTTGTAATTCACATCACATGATTTGTAATGTGGAAAAACATTACTATTTATAATCAGGTGCACTCCAATATCAGGCGCTTTACAGAGTGCCCGTGGCAATATGTAATGCGCCTTAGATCGAGGGGCGTGCGGGAGGCGTGTCACACTACAACCCTACGAAGCTACGCATTTATATCTTTAGTACAGCAAATCCAGGCGCATTACTGCTGGAATAGGTAGAGCACTTTAAAAGTGGTTTTCCTGAGACAGAATTGTCGCTTTGTAGCAAGAAAGCGCTAAATCTATGATCTGCAGTAGAACAGGTTCATAGATTCAGGTGCATTCTACACTACTAATGCGGGCAAACAAAATGGCGCCTGGGCGCCAAAAATCATACATATCACCTCAAAAGTAAATGAGAGCCAATGTGTGACATCAGCCTAAATGACATGGGTAGTGGTGCAAATTATTTAGAGCTCTTAAAGTCCTCTGGTGCTGTAGGGAATCTTCTTATTTTAAGATCTTACAATTGTATCCTCTAATACAGGGGTGTCAAGCTTAACTATACAGTGGGCCAAAATGAAAAACTTGGACAAAATCACGTACCAACCTTGTGTTTCTCCCTGTCAGCTCCTTTTATCTTATCAGTCCTCCTGCTGTCTGAGTTGTTTCTCCTGCCATGTGGTCCCTTCTCTGCTCTATACAGAGGATAGGGCCTGAGTGAGAGCTCTGTAATGGCAGCTCCTGGCTTCTTCCTCTTCTCCTCTGTACACTGCCTGGCCGTTACTTGCGGGACAAATACAATTACACTGCGGGCCAGATGTGGCCCACAGGTCAGCCAACTATTCCATCTGTGTATTCAGCCAGTTATTAGTGTAAACCCACAAAATGTGATAATTGTAGACCATGATTGCATGCGTTTGCCACAATCTGACATACAGTTACATCATGCAGGTGGCATGGGATCAGGAGCTGTGCAACATGTAGCCAAACTTCTGCTGCAATGGCTGGCATCAAAGCTTATGACTGATCCCAGCCATTTAGCCCCTTGTATGCCACAGTCAACAGTGACCGCAGCATCAAAGACGTTTAACATACGGAGGAGGAAATATAACATAATTGATGCAGACAATCAATCTGTCATATCATGGTCATTTGCTGAATCAGTTGTCATCTACTGTATGAATACTTGGGGAATAGTGGTATTTGTGTTTATTTTGTGGTTTAAACCCTGCATTTTTTATTAGTTTTTCCCACCGCAGTCTCCACTTCTGAATGACAGTTCTCCCTGGTATCAGCACCATAGTGAGTGGAGACTAGGGGACACATGTATGAAAACTGTAATAGTAATCTATGGGCAAAAAAGTGAGTTTTAGACCTAAACAGTTTTCCTACATGTGGCTCTAGGTGCTGTGATGTCTCTCTCTTTTTTCTCTTTCTTTCTAATTATTGTTAACTGATTAAGCCTTCTAAGTATCACACATAAGTATGTTTTATTGACAATCCAATGAACATGTTTTACCTTACATTTGTTCTCAGATTGAAGGTGCTTTTGTCCAAGGAATTGGACTTTATACAACAGAAGAGCTAAAATACTCTCCAGAGGGTGAATTGCTAACAAACGGGACAGGACAATACAAGATCCCATCTGTTTATGATATTCCAAGGGAGTTTAATGTATCACTACTACCTTCTTCACAAAACCCTTATGCTATTTACTCTTCCAAGGTAAAAGACATTTAAAAAAATCAAAAGAAAAAAAAATTATGTATAATTTATACCCAGGACTGTATCCAGAACAAGGGGGCATCCTCTACGTCTTAAGGAAAGAAGGTTTCTACATAGACATAGAAAGGGATTCTTTACTGTAAGAGCAGTAGAGACTTTGGAACTCTCTGCCAGAGGAACCTGTCATGGTGAATTCAGTAACAGAGTTCAAAAATGCCTGGATGCATTTCTGGAGCGTAATAATATAACAAGTTATAGTGAATAGGATTCTGGAGAAGGGTCGTTGATCCAGGCATTTATTCTGATTGCCAGATTGGAGTCGGGAAGGAATTTTTTTAAAATAAGGACAATTGGCTTCTACCTTACAAAGGTTTTTGCCTTCCTCTGGATCAACACTTTAGCACAATAGGCTAAACTGGAAGGACGTCAGTCTTTTTTTCTGCCTTACAAACTACATAACTATGCATATTTTGCTGGCACCCCGTTGTATTTTTCATTGAGGAAGTGATGCTTTAATCTTTGGTGGAATATATATATATATATATATATATATATTTTATATATATATATATATATATATATATTATATATATATATATATATTATATATATATACACATACACTGCAGCATATAAGTACTGCAGTTGATTATACAAGTAATCGCACATTTGAAGGTAATCTATTACTATTTTTTTTTTCACCAGTTAAAACAAGATACTGATAAATATGATTTTCTTCCTAGCTGTTTTTATTTTCTGATTGTAGTTTTTCAAATTACATTGTCTGTATATGATTATGGGGGCAGCCATCTTGCCTGAGCTGCTTTTAGCAGCATTTGGAGAGGTGCTTTACTGCAGCGTCATGGGCATAGGAGCCTGTGAACAGGAGCAGACCCATTGACATCTATACAAGAGTCTTCTAGCACGTTCTTTGACTAGGGAAGAAGTCACTGTACAGGGAGGGGGAGAGGATGAGCTGTGACTATCACCTATTGTGAATGTTGGATCCTGTGCTATCTATACACATTGCTATCACCTTTCAGTGTAAATATGTGCTGATAATGAGGAGACTGCTGAAAAGTTTTCTCGACAGAACAGATATTATTAAGCCTGATGGTCAAAGTAAAAACTCCAGGATTTCCGAATTTTTTAAAAAATATTCATAGTGATATGAAAAAAATTAAAAAACAATAAAAAATTCTTCAAGATTTAAACAATAGGTCATATTCTGATGACATATTCCCTTTAAGTTTCCTAATGATTTAAAAAAGGTAAGAAAATGTTTAACATAAAATATTAAAAAAAAAATTTTTTAAATCAACGGTTAAAAAAAGCTCTTTTTCTCATTCATTATATGACAATAAATACAAAATAGACATAACTGTATCTGTAAATTATAAACGAATCACATTATTTAACGTGCGTGGAGAATGCCAAAAAAATGACAAAGCAAGAATTGCTGTTTTCTGGTCACTTCACCTCTAACAAAAAAGTCATCAACAGAAAAAAAATAAAAAAGTTTTGAATGTCAACAACTTAAAATGAATCATTTTTTTCTATCAAGTAGTAAAACATTACAAAGACAACATAAATTTGGTATCTCTAGTATCATACTGACCAGCAGTAAACATGTCATTTGTACCACACAACAAATGCCAATCAAAATGAAACAAGACATGACTGATTTATGTTTTTTTTTCATTTTACATCACCAATACATATTTGTATATATCATGTTAAATTAAATTGTACTATTAAAAAAACAACTTGCCCTAAAAAAGTAAGCCCTCATTTGACTACATTGATGGAAAATTATAAACAATTATGACGCTTAGAAGATGAGTATGAAAAATAAAAACATCACTGCCAAAACTATGTCCATTAAGAAAATGGTTAAATGGGTTTTCTCACCACAATAATTAGCTTTTTACATGTAGGAAAAGGTAAATGAAGACTATTACCAAATACATTGCTGTGCTGATTTTGATTTGGTCAGGAGATAAAGAAAGTTTTATCTCCTGTTAGAGTACACAAGTTTCTCTGGTTACCAACAACCTCTCCCCACCTCTCTCCCCTTTGTCACTTATCTGATTGATCCAAGCTGCCAGTCAATCAGTTTGACCAAGGTGAGTCACTCCCTGCAAAGTCTTATCTCTAGCAATGGAATTTGTTTACCTAAGTAAATTACCAGATTTCCCCATTTAGAGGTCTGTAACCTGGTGTACTACACTTTATAAATCTCCTGCAGTCATGTCACTGTAACATGAATAGCAAAGCTGATATGCCAGTCACTGTTACAAAACCACCCACAGCCTGACCAGAAAGTATAGGTCTAAAGCTGCCTGTGGCCCTGTGAAACTGTATAGTGAGACAACCCATTTAATTCAAAGTTTTAAATGTACAATTACATGTGGTTTAACAACTAAAGAAACAAAAGAGCAGTTGCGGTCTCAGGTGAAAGATATGATTAGAGCAGAGAAAGCAGTGTGTTTTGGTCTCAGTATTATTATTATCAGGTTGGTAGATTCTAGGTTGTATCATGTATATTTTACTTGTATTTGTTTCCCTAGGGTATTGGTGAGTCAGCTCTCTTTTTGGGATCAGTTGTGTATTTTGCTATAAAGGACGCCGTGTCCTCTGCTCGAAAGGAGAGGGGGTTGTCTACTATTTTTACACTGAACAGTCCTGCAACCCCAGAGAAGATACGTATGGCATGTGGAGACAAATTTACTGAGATGGTGAATATATTATTTTTACTTCATATATGTGTTGTCTCTCATGAAGCTGCTATGTCAGCCACATAGCAAGGTGTAAATCATGATCATCCATAATATGTTAGTGTTCCTCTTCTAGAATGGGCTGAGAATATAATGGATGAATAGATGATTTTGCTTTTCTTTTTCACGCAACAGTGGCACAAATTTTTCATAGCTACAAGCACATGTGGTACCACATGCTTCATGGTTACAGTTCGCATTTGTTTATGCGATTTGCTTCTTGGTTGAAAATCACACTTGGTGGTACAAACATTTAAACTTTGCAATTCTGTTTTAAGCAGTTCTTTACAAGGACCATGGATAGTGCAATAATTTACTTATCTATTGAGATGTTGGGACTCAAATGGCTCCTTTCTTTGGCCTATCCTTAAATACCACAGGGAGTCTTTGAAAAGAAGGCACCGCAATAACTTTTACTTAGTTAAATATAGAGCAAGCTATAAATTTGCTCTATATTTTAATTAACTAAGTAAAAGTTTAGTTTTAAGTCACATTCCAGTGGGTTTTTTGACAATTATTTGACATATCTGTATTGGTTCGGAGTGGCCAACACACGTTCCAATTTTTGACTACAGTGAGTCTTTGGGAAGGCTTATCCACAACGTGCTATGCCTAAAAAGTACTTCAGAGGCTGCATTCTGTTTAGTGTACGCAAAACCTATTACAGAACTGCTGACTTCTATTTCAGCCACACCCTGTTGCACCAGCAAGCAACTGTATGGGTATGTTCACACAGCTGATTTGGACACTGTTTTCGGCGAAGCTTGGATGTAGATTCTGCCCCCAAAACAACCACAAAAATCCCAAAAAAATGCTCCTGTTCATTTTTTTTTTTATTCTTGTGTAAAGGCTCGTCATAGTTCATACAACGTGGTTTTAACGCATGTTTTACTTGCTCATTTCCTGAAAAATAGGTGACATGTCAATTCTTGAGGTGTTTTTCACAAGTAAAATGTCCACAGGAATCAATGGAGAGCTTCAAAACCTAGTCCAAAACCTTGTCGACAAGTACACTTACCCGCACCCAAAAACTGCCTTGGCAAGTAATTTGTATGGGTATTTCAGAAACAAAACAGCACTGAAAAACCACATTAAAAACCACATGGAAAAAAATCCTTGTCAAAAACTCATCTGAAAACTACAACATATGAGGCAGTTTTCAGACGAGTATTTGAAGCTGACTTGGACACTGAAAAATAAGGGCCCATTCCCACAGCAGGGTTTTTAGTTGGTTTAACAGACAATTTTTCGATTTGAACCTTTTACATTGATTTAAATAGAAAATCCGTTCAGCAGTCCAAACTGCACGGATTTTCTGCCGGACGGTTTTTACAAAACTTAGAACATGTTCATTCTTCCGTCCGGTTTTCGGGCAGAACATGAACATGTGGGTGAAAAGGGGGGGCGGCTTGAATCCACAAACCAAGGACAAAAGCCATCCCCCTAGGTGCAAAGAAAGACAAAATACAACCAGTTGGGCCCTGGTCAGACTGGGGTGCAGAGTTTAAAGGATAGGACCTCCAATTTATGGTCCCCAGAACCAAAACACAGCAAAAATTACAGGACAGACATTTAACGTTGAACAGGACACACAAGGAGCACAGACAATGAAGCAGAGCAAGTATATCTGATCAGAGGAGTTGGACTTAAACCTCATATAGTGGAACTAGACTGGACTAAAACACAATCATCAGAGCTGAATGAAACATGGAGCAGAACTGGAAAATGGTCACCAGAGCAGGACAAGAATGTGGTCACCAAAGAAATACAGGGAAGTGATCACCAGAGAAGGAAAGGAACATGGTTACAGGACAGGTAGACATTAACGCTGGACAGGCAGGTGTAAACAAGACTGGAGAACCAGATGTGGTATCCAGTATGTCTAAGCAAAAATAGAGTCCAGGGACAGCCTGAGTTAAAACCAAACGAGAATTCAGAACAGACTTGTAATACACTTGGAACATGTTGGCTTGAGGTGAGGCTGAGTCCAAAGGATATAGGAGCTGGACTAAACCAAAACAGAGGCTGTACTGCACTGGCCTCATACCAGGAATAAGAGAACTACTGGGTTTAAGAAGCAGATCCTGATAAGCCATCAGAAATGGATTTTCCGACCAGTATTTTGTCTTTGCCGTGAATATGCACCCTAAGTGTCTACCCTAAGCTGCAACCATGAGAACATGCCCTTAACTGTTCCTGACCCTGAACTCTATTTCTATGTAGCTGTTTCTGATGGCTTATAATGTACCCCAGTACTCTTGTATGCACTGATATAGAAATATCATTTATAGGTAGATTAGTAAATAACAGAAATAGAAGGTCAGTTTTTGAAAAATACAGCAACAACTATAAAATTAGGGTGCGTTTACCGACCGGTACTTAGGGTGACATGTATGAACGGGCTTTTCGCCCGTTTTTTGGCGTATACTGCGCCTCCAAGCCCGAATCCCGCTGTCGGACGCAGGGATTCAGTGTTAGGCGCAGTGTTCGCCACTTTCAGCTGCGCCCCGCATGAAGGGGCGGGCAGTGGGCGCGGTGTGGGCGCGGTGTAGGCTTTCCGGGGTGGGACGCGGCGCGCTCGAAAACTCCGAGGCATGTACGATGGAGAGTCGGCAAAGCGAGGCGAAGTGCAGCGCTCGGCAGCTCCGACAGGCAGACCAGGTTTTTTTGGGTCTAAATCCTCCGACAGAGGCAAAGTGAAGCAGGATCGGAACATGCGAGGAAGCGGATCGAAGATCGCGACAGAAATCTCGGCGCTCCGCTCCGTGCAGCAGGAGTATGATTCTGAAAAAAATCGCCTTTATAAAGGCGGACAACAGTGTCAGAAAAGAGCTGAACATAAAAAATAAACATAATTAAAAAAAAAACAATTTTCAAAACTCTAGAACAGCGCAATATCAAGAATTATGATATTGGAAATTGCCGGGAAATACAGTAATTCAAATTCTGAAACCTATTCTCATTGGTCGGCATAAACCAGCCAATCAGAATAGGAGCGACAGTGAACCATTAAAACCTATGGGGAAGGATTGACCAATCAGAATCCACGGCGGGATAATTCAAAATACAGTAAAAAGACAGAAAAGAGCTGATTGGCTGAGCTAGCGGGGGCTTGGCTAGCTCGGCCAATCAGAATAGGAGCGACAAAGACCCATTCTAGTCTATGGAGAAGTTTAGACCAATCAGAATCCACGGCGGGATAATTCAAAATACAGTAAAAAGACAGAAAAGAGCTGATTGGCTGAGCTAGCGGGTGCTTGGCTATCCCAGCCAATCAGAGCGCGAGCTACTTCTCCCATTATAGTCTATGGAGAGATGGGCGCACTGAAATCTCGGCACTCAGCGCCGTGCGGCATGAAGTATTAATCAAAAAATGATTTTTATTAAGTGTCAAACATTATCAGATAAAGAGCCGAACCCTTCTTTACAAATAAAGCAGTTAAAAACCCGAACAACGCGATTGTCGCCGAGACCGGCGCTACATAGGGAATTGCAATAGAGAGAATCGCCGGGAAATACAGTAATTCAAATTGTTTAAGCTATTCTCATTGGTCGGCATAAACCAGCCAATCAGAATAGGAGCGACAATGTCCCATTATAACCTATGGAGGAGAATTGACCAATCAGAATAGGAGCGACAATGTCCCATTATATCCTATGGAGAAAAATTGACCAATCATATTCAAAGGCGGGACAGTTCAAAATACAGTAAAAATGCAGAAACGAGCTGATTGGTTGAAGCGGCGGGGGCTCGTCCAGCTTAGCCAATCAGAGCGCGAGCTACTTTCTCATAGAGTTCTATGGGGAAAAGAAATTCTGAGCGCGCTCTGTGATTGGCTAAGTTAAAAGAGGCGCAGTTATTTGGACCAATGGGAGAGCGAGCGACGCTCCTATGGGTTTTCTAATGCAATCTGAAATAAAACTGTACATGGCCGAAATCAAATGATAAGACTACAGAAGTGGTCCCGATGTGTATATAAAACGAATGATGAACACGGGGACACCAGGGCTGTTTTGGGATGCAGGCAAAGCGGTGTTAAGGGGGAGAATAATGTCATACATGGCGGCCAAAAAGAAAGCCCTTAGAGGAAAATTTGATAGAGCGACGATTCAGCTCAGAGGAGCGTACACTACTTTCCTAGAACACCCTAGTAAGGACAATAAAGATAAGTGGGTAGCAGCGAAAGACCAATTTGAGATGCAACAAAAAAGGCTGGAGAACCTCTTGGGAGATAGGCTGAAAGCATCTTTATTTAGATTTGGCAACAAATCTGGTCGATTATTGGCCAACCTGGTCAGGAATAGGAGGGGGTCGTCAGGGATACTATGTCTCAAAGATGAAGCAGGTATCTTAGCGAAGGATCCCAGACAGATTAACACCATACTGGCCAGATACTACGAGAACCTTTATACCCAGAGGCCCTGTGATAACTCCAAAGGGAAAGAGTTTCTCAAAACTATTCAACTTAATGCTATATCTGCAGAGGATAGAGGGAAGCTGAATGCCAGCATTAGGGAGGAAGAAATAGAGGAGGTAATCAAAGGCATCCCACCGGCAAAGGCACCAGGACCAGATGGTCTATCTGGGGATTTTTACAAAATTCTTGTAAAGGAAGTAACACCCGCTCTCCTCAGGGTATCAGAGGAAATTCTTCAAAAACAGGTCATGTTACCGTCAGGAGACACGGCCTATATAAAGGTCCTCCACAAGAAAGGGAAAGATCCTCTGTGCCCAGAGTCGTATCGGCCCATTTCACTAATTAATCAGGACGTGAAGATCATCTCGAAGGTGATGGCCAATAGACTCGCGGGGCTGATGCCCAACTTAATTGGGATGCACCAGCTGGGATTTATAAAGGGGAGGTCATCGGTTAAGAACATTCGGGCAGTCTTCGCAGTGCAGGATGCGGTGGAAAGGAGTGCTCAGGGTTGTGGGTTGCAGGCCTTATTAGGAATAGACGCCGAGAAGGCCTTCGACAACGTTAACTGGCAGTGGCTGAACGTAGTTTTGGATAAGATGGGCATCACAGGGGAATTCAGGAATTTTTTGGCTGCCATGTATAGAACACCACAGGCGAGAGTACACACCCCTGGTTTTGTATCGGCACCAATCCGTCTCCAAAAGGGCACCAGACAAGGATGCCCACTGTCGCCTATGCTATTCAATATAGCCCTGGAACCACTAGCCTTACTGTAACGGGTTGCGCCGCGGTCCGGTCCACGGACCGCGGTCGCACCCGTGTCCCCCGCGGCAGGTCCCCGGCGGGGACGGGTGCCGCCGCGGGTCCCACTGCCGCCCGTGGCTGCATCCGTCCCGTCTCCTCACCTGACCGCGCTCCCGTTCGGTCCGCGTCCCCTGCTGGCCGGAATGCGCATGCGCGCCCCCTAGCGCGCGCGCGCGCTCGTTCATGTAGATTTAAAGGGACAGTGCGCCGGTAATTGGCTAATTGCCGGGCGCTGTCTCTATTTAAGTTTTGGTCCCACGTCACTTCCCCGCTGGATCTTTGTTGCCCCGTGCCTTTGTGAAAGCGTTCCTGATTGTCTATTTGCCTTGCCGTGTACCAGACCTTGCTACGTTTCTCGACTCCGAACCTCTGCCGCCTGCCCTGACCTTATCGCCTGTCCACGACCACGAACCATTGCCGCCTGCCCTGACCATACTGCCTGCCCACCACTACGATTCTGGGAATACTATTTGTACCTCGCTGCACCTCGGCTGCCGCCGCAGGCAAGTCACGTCAGGGGGGACGACCTGGTAGCCTCAAGCCGCAGCAAGTCCATCCCGCTTTGCGGCGGGCTCTGGTGAAAACCGGGGGCTACTTAGATTCCGTTCCCTGGCGTGGCTTAGCTATCATCGCCTGCGGTGGTCCAGCGGATCCACTACCAAGTCCGTTACACTTACATTTGCTAAAATCGGAGGCTTTCAAGGGCATAGGAGTAGGGTCGCAGGAGGTAAAAATCACGTGCTTTGCCGATGACATGCTGCTCTTTTTAGGGGATCCCATTCATCATCTGGAGGGGGTCCTGGAGATCCTCAACACCTTGGGGAATTTTCAGGATTTAGAATAAACAGATCTAAATGTCAACTGCTACCTTTTGGGAAATCAGAGGTCGATGCCAAAGAAACTGCAAGGGGTGGAAGTAGTTAGTACACTAACGTACTTGGGAATTAAGTTAGGATCTAAGGGGTCGCTCACATATCAACTTAATTACAAAATAGAGGCGGAGCTGGAGAGGTGGCAGGATCTACCGTTATCCATAATGGGGAGAGTGCAACTAATCAAGATGGTCAGCTTCGCCAGACTGTTGTACCCCCTACAGAATATCCCACTATTACTACGGCACTCTGATGTGAAAAGACTTCGGTCTGCTTTTACTAGGTTTGTTTGGAAGGGAAAGCGTCCCAGGATTAGTTACAAAAAGCTAACGATGGGTAAACTGCAGGGAGGCGCCCAACTTCCAAATATCAGATTGTACAACCTAGCGGCGATGTGGAGACATGTACAGGATTGGCTAGAGAACTCAAACTCGTTCTCCAATACCATATTGGAATCCCAATTGGCCTGCCCCTACACCTTAGTCACTCTACTGCATCTTCCGGTGAGACTACATCCGGCTGAGATCAAACAAAGCTTGGTCCTGAGAGACACAATGGCGACGTGGCGACATGTTAGAAAAATGTTCAAAAGACCTATGTACATTTCACAAGCATTCCCGCTATGGACATCGCCTAACTTTAGAGCAGGGAGGGAGAGCAAGCTCTTTGCCAGATGGAAGCAAAAAGGGATCCATAACCTAGGAGACATACTAGCGCCTTCCTCGGGCTCTCTCTTAAAATGGGGGGAGCTTCAGGAGAAATTTGGGTTGGGGCCCAATCACGTTTTCCAATATAAACAGATAGAAAGCTTCTGTAGATCCAATGTGACACATATCCAATCCTTGGGGGAAACGAAGGAATTCCTAGAGTTGTGCAAACGGGGGGTTAGCAAGGGGATTCTCTCCAAAAACTACTCCAAGCTACGCAACAAGGACACGGAAGGGGAAGAGGAGGCTCTTTTCAAGAGATGGGAGTCGCTTCTAGCAGATACTGACATAAACCAAAAAATCCGTAAGGGAATGACACTGGTGCGCCAAGCGGTGGTAAACGAGCAGTGGAGGGAAATTTTATTTAGATTGATACATAATTCCATTTACGCATTCAATATCCCCCATGGTCCGGAGACCACAGGGTACTTACAGGCATGTCCAAAGTGTGGGAAAGATAAGGCTAACCTCTACCATTGCATATGGGAATGTGAGGGTGTACAGGGGTTTTGGCAACAAGTCAATCAATTTGTGAAGGATACCTGGAATATTTCTCTTATCTTCAATCCACAGGGGTTTCTGTTTCACTTCATCATTAGAGAAACAGACAAGGAGAATGCAGAAGGAGCAGTGGTAACGCAGAAGGGTGTTCATTACACTCTCTTAGCAGCCAAGAAGTGTCTGCTGAGACACTGGCTGGTTCCGGAAGTACCTGAGATCTCAGAACTCAGGGATTGTCTGAAACAGGCGCTTTACATGGAGCAGTTAGAAGTGGAGAGGAACAAAGACAGGGACGCAAAAGGTTTCCTAAAAAAATGGAAACAGTTTATTTCAACTCAATACACACCAACTGAGATAAAGTCAATTCTGGACCCGTTCAAATATACAGAGTATTATTTGCTGGAAAGATTAAAAGGCACTCTGGGGAACCTGGATGTTGGAGGTTGAGGCGGCGGGGAATGGTACAATATGGGGGTCTGTTTTTGGGGAACGCGTTACGGGTTGGGGGGGAAGGGTTAGGGGCGGAAAAAGGGAGAAAATGAGAAGGAGAGACATTGTTTGTCCAATAAGTCATGTGTATATGCCATGTAAAATTTGAGCACTGTATCTATGATTTCTGTTGACCTCCACTGTATAAAATTACTGTGTAATGTCTTTCTTTCTCAAATAAAAAACTTGAAAAAAAAAACAAAAAAAACGAATGATAATATGGAGGTAACGAAAAAAAAAATATTAAATCAATAAAATCATGTTTATTTCTTTATTTTCGTTGCACCCATACTATTGATCCTTGGCTAACGAAAATAAAGAAATAAACATGATTTTATTGATTTAATAATTATTTTTCGTTACCCCCATATTATTATTAATTTTATATACACATCGGGACAACTTCTTTAGTGTTATAATTTGATTTCGGCCATGTACAGTTTTATTTCAGATTGCATTAGAAAACCCATAAGAGCGTCACTCGTTCTCCCATTGGTCCAAATAGCGGCGCCTCTTTTAACTTAGCCAATCACAGAGCTCAGAATTTCTTTTCCCCATAGAACTCTATGAGAAAGTAGCTCGCGCTCTGATTGGCTAAGCTGGACGAGCCCCCGCCGCTTCAACCAATCAGCTCATTTCTGCATTTTTACTGTATTTTGAACTGTCCCGCCTTTGATTTTGATTGGTCCAAACTTCTCCATAGGATATAATAGGACTTTGTCGCTCCTATTCTGATTGGTCCAAACTTCTCCATAGGATATAATGGGTCTTTGTCGCTCCTATTCTGATTGGCTGGCTTCTGCCGACCAATGAGAATAGCTTAAAGAATTTGAATTACGTATTTCCCGGCAATTCTCTCTATTGCAATTCCCTATGTAGCGCCGGTCTCGGCGATAAACGCGTTGTTCGGGTTTTTAACTGCTGTATTTGTAAAGAAGGGTTCTGCTCTTTATCTGATAATGTTTTACATTTTATAAAAATAATTTTTTGATTAATACGTCATGCCGCACGACGCTGAGCGCCGAGATTTCAGTGCGCCCATCTCTCCATAGACTATAATGGGAGAAGTAGCTCGCGCTCTGATTGGCTGGGATACTGTATTTTGAATTATCCCGCCGTGGATTCTGATTGGTCTAAACTTCTCCATAGACTAGAATGGGTCTTTGTCGCTCCTATTCTGATTGGTCAATAATTCTCCATAGGCTAGAATGGGTCTCTGTCGCTCCTATTCTGATTGGCTGAGCTAGCCAAGTCCCTGGTAGCTTAACCAATCAGCTCTTTTCAGCATTTTTACTGTATTTTGAAGTATATTGAACTATCCTGCCGTGGATTCTGATTGGTCTAAACTTCCCCATAGGTTTTAATGGTTCACTGTCGCTCCTATTCTGATTGGCCGGTTTATGCCGACCAATCAGAATAGCTTTCTGATTTTGAATTACTGTATTTCCCGGCAATTTCCAATATCCTAATTCTTGAATTAGGATATTGGAAAGTGATTTTGTTTTATGTATTTTTTATTTTTTAGGTTTCAGCTCTTTTCCTGAGAATGTTGAACGCCTTTATAAAGGCGATTTTTGATTCATACTCCGCACCGACATCTGGAATGATTTCTCGCCGCTCCAGCCTGTCTCGCATCGGAACAGTTTTTCGCCGCAGCCCCGCACGGCGCCTAAGTCCCGCACTGCGCCCATGTCCCCGCACTGTGCCCCACACACACTGGCGAGGCGCGGCGGACTTTTCCCCGCATGTATGAGTGCACTACCTCCGGCGCCGAATCATAGGCGCAGCCCCGCACTGCGCCTCGGACCCGCACTGCGCCTAAAACACAGGCGAGGCGCGGCGGACTTTACATTGTATGTATGAGCGCGCCCCGGCCCCGACATAAATCAGGCGCAGATTCCGCCGGAAAACTAGCGGAAAGGTGCGCCCCGACCCGTCGGGATTCATACATGTGGCCCTTAGTCTTTTTTTGGCACACAGGAGGTGGCTTTTGTCCGTGGTTTGTGGATTCAAGCCATCCCCCTTTGCACCCACATGTTCTTGTTCTGCTCAAAAACTGGGCGGAAGAATGAACATGTTTTCAGTTTTAGGAACATCGGCGGTATAGAAAACCGTCAAGCAGAAAATCCATGTGGTGGGGACTGATGCACGGATTTTCTATTAAAGTCTAATTGGGAGTGTTGCTTGTCAGTTTTCAGACGGTTTGTAAAACCGCAAACCATCTGAAAAACCGACCAATAACCCTTGCCATGGGGACAAGACCTTAATGTGAGGTCAGAGACATCTGATAGACATCACCGCCGTTTTTCAGGGATGATGTCACTGAAAGAGGTATATTAATGAGTGTCATCATTGTAGATAATGTAAACAATACATAAGAATGCCAATATCTATGTGAGTAAACAACTTAATTACCAATCTTTGCTGTTGCAATAGTTGCTGATTTTCTATCTTGTAGCCATTTTAAAGGAGTTTTTTTCAAGATTTGAAAACAAATCAACAAAGGAAGCAAATGTCCTCACCACTGGTCTTTCATTACTTGGCTGTTGCATTTGTATTTATTTATTTTTTTCATTTATTTATTACATTTTCTTGCTTTGTTGATTTATTTTTTTTCACACCATGCAAGACTCTCTTTGAATGGAAATGCTTTTGAAAAGGAATTGTCCCAACTGAGTGAAGGTATTAACCTAACTAGTTTCTTATTTCTTTTTTAGATTCAAAAAGAAGAACCTGCAGCTTTCATCCCATGGTCCATTGATGTGTGACATAGATAATGTATAATACAGAACCAAAGGGATTGTCTCCTGACTGCACAAAAACTGTTCCTGAGATTGTTTATAAAAAATATCGTTTTAGGCCCCTTTACATGTTGGAAATTCTCACGGATTTTGGTGCAGAGTCTTCATCCCTTTAAATTTAATGGGAATTCGCACTATATCTTACATGACAGAATTGTTAATCACTTACCTCATAGAGAATCTGCAGGGAATGAGTGACATGTTCATTATTACACATGGGGGGACATGTATGAACTGGGCTGCGCCAGAAGTCTGGCCTATTTGCAGACAGACATCAGGCACAGCCCCATTCGCTTTACTGAAATGCCTCCCGAATGCCAGTATCAGACGCATTACAGAGCGCAAGCGGCATTTTGTAATGCGTCTGATTTCGAGGGACATGTGGGAGGCGGGGCGCACTAGAACCGTACGAAGCTATAGATTTATAGCTTCACTACGAGACTTCTAGGTGCATTACTTCTGGAACAGGTATAACACTTTCTAAGTGGTACATCTGAGCCAGAAATGTCATCCTAGCACTAGAATGTGCCTGATTTATGACGTGCTGTAGAGCGGGTTCATAAATCAGGCACATTCTATGCTATTTTAATGCGCATGAAATTTGGCATTTAAATGCCAAATTTCATACATGTGACCCATGGTTTCTACATGGAAATGGAATAGCTTGATTGAATGCGGCTAATTTGTGTCTGAATCCTCACTGAAATCTGTTGCACAGAACGAAAATCCATTACAGAAATCTGCTGCAGATAGGTGACAGATTTTGTTTATCTAAAAACCTGCCATGTGCACAAGCCCTTAAAATGAAAGTTTTAATGATTTTTTTAGGGAACGTCCACACAGCAAGGGTTTTCAGTAGTTTTTTCAGACAGTTTTTGATTTGAAAACCGTATGAAAACCGAAAACTATCCGTATAAACGTCAATAGAAAATCTGCCCAATAGTCTTCACTACATGGTTTTTCTTCTGGGCGTATTTACCACCGGCATTCCGAAAAACGTGTTTTTTTTGGGCGGAAGGTGTGCTATTCAATGGTTAAGGGGGACGGGAGAATCTGTAAACCGCAGACAAAACTGTCCCCCAAAACCACTGAAAAGACGATAAAATACCGGCTGGATTCTTAAACAGAATCTGACTGGCATTTTACAACTGCCGTGTAGCCGTACCCTTACAATACAGAATATTGTATACTGCATTGGTAATAAATCTCAATCTTCAATGACTGCCTTTTGTGATGCTGAAAATGCCTTATATGAATGAGTCAAGGAAAGATATGTACAATTAATATCAGACTTGATGATGTATTGTGTAAGATTCTTATTAGCTTCACAAAAATTACACTTGTTCGTAGGCAACATGAAGTTCATGCAGTACCAGCACAAATCTAGTGATCAATATTATTTCAGTATAAGAGATAGTGCTACATGTAAACTTTCTATTATTTTTGAACATATGCGGGCATGTCAGTATTTGAGCTGAATTCAAACAGTATTTAAAGAGCAAATAAATGTAAATGAAAACGAAAATCAATTGCCTTTTGAGTAATTAATTGAACAAAAAAAAAATCAAAGATAAGACATATCTTTCATGAGAAAAAGCAATTAATGGCTCTAATACCAGGACTATATTTACGGTGTACGCTGCCCTAGGTACATATTTACGGTGTATGTATATATACGGATGGGTGAACTAGGCTGGGTTCTTACATTGCATTTACGCTGTGTGCACAATTAGAAGGCAAGAGAGTGTTTTGACTATATCATCATTTTTATGCATATTTTACAACTCCAAATTGTATAAACGTAAATGCTTGTTGGATTAAAGCAAATCAGGTGATGTGTATTTGTGTAATAAGGGAGGGGGCGGCCTAACGAGATCAATACCCTATATCAAGATGTACATAATTATTAGGATGCTTGTCTTCCTCGGACAAAATAGGCCAAAATTAGGATTTTAACTGACCTAAAGGGGTTATAGCATTTCATTGAATGGCCTTCAGAATAAGGGGACAGTGAATACAAGCAACTTTGCAATTAGTTTTCATTAGCAAAGCTGTCTTGTATTCACAGTTTTCCTTATCTTCTGTTTCTGTTTACACTGATATCCAGTCCTTGTCTGATCCCTCCTCCTTGCATTTCACTAGCTGAGAGCTCATTTACATTCTGTTCAGCCCCCAGTCGTAGTATTCACGGAGCTTGCATTCCTGTCTCTCTCACTCAAAGTAATGGACCGGCACATTTACACTCTGCACAGCCAGAAGAAACAGAATAACATTGCAGGGCTTCTACAATCAGGAAACAGCACAATTGTGTGTCGATCCCTGCCTCTCTTGCATAGAAGGGAGATCTGTGCCGTTCATAGAAAGCTGGATTCAAATGTAACAAATCTCCAGCTGTGAGAGGAAAAGAGATCAGTGCTCAGTCTAGTTTGAATGCAGCCTGTGGTATGTATACAGCTCTTACAAAATAAGACTGATAGGGAGAGACACAGTGACATGTGCACTCAGAGATGGGGGAGGGAGTGGAGTCTCGGGAGCCAGCATGAACAGTGAAGGGGGGATGATGTCACCCAGCTGGATGGGGAAGAAACACCCCTGCATTTCTAGAGTTGAGAAGCTGAGAGCAGTATGAATCAGCTGAACTAAAGAAGCGATATATCCCCTTTAATTTAAAGTTAAAAGTCCTTCAGAGAAATGCAGTACTCTTCAAATTACTAAGATATTGGAGCGTGATCACAGAACCATCAAATGTTTTGTTGCAAATAGTCAACAGGGTCTCAAGAAACCTCAAGATGCTTATTAATTCGAGATGAATCAAATGTGAAGCGACCAGGAAACCATAAGTGTATGTCCACACGGCACAGGTTCTCTTTCGGTTTTACAGACAGTTTTCGGATTTGAAAGCCGTCTGTAAACCGACTGTCAACCTTTTACATTAACATTAATAGAAAGTCCATGCAGCAGTCCCCACTGCATGGATTTTCTTCCTTATGGTTTTTGACACCGCCTGCGGTCAGAAAAACTTATAACATGTTCATTCTTTCACCCGGTTTTCGGGCTTAACATGAACATGTGTGTGTGAATGAGGAAGTCTTAAATAATCAAACAGCAGACAAAAACCGTCTCCATGCGTGCCACAAAAAAGACCAAATACCGGTCGGGATTTCCTGATCGGTATTTGGTCTTTGCCATGTAAACGCAGCCTTATGCTGTCATATTCCAGAACTGCAACCTCCATGGAGTGGCCAGAAGTACAAGGTGTTCACTGCTCAGACACATGGCCAAGGTAAGAGAGGATGAAAACTGACTACCACTAAACAAGACACAGAAGTTGAAATGTCAGAAGTGGACCAAAAAATATCTGAAGACAGATTATTTAAAGATCTTATGGACTACTCAGATGAGATGAGAATAGCTCTTGATGAACCAGATGGATGTGTTTATGGCACATACCTCCACTTGGACTCCAGCAAGGTGGAGGTGGGTGCTATGGGATGGTATTATTACAGATAAACTAGATGGACCTTTTCGAGTTGAAGATTGACTCAAAATCAACTCCAAATCCTATAGTCTTTTTTTTTTTTTTTTTTTTTTTTAGAAAACTCTGGTGCAGGAAAAACTCTGCATCTTTCAATACTTTTCAATGCTCTAACACATACATCAGCAGTCAGTAAAGGCCTTAAAGATGGAAGAATAATGACATGGCCACCTTCCTTACCTGACCTAAACCCTATTGGGAACTTGTGGGCCCCTCTTAAACTGGGAGGCCGTTGTTGCTGCTGCACAAAAAGTTGATAGTCAAGGGATTAAAAAACTGACAGATTCAATGGATGAATGGCTTATAGAGCCCCATTACTGCAGTGTCATTTATGGTGAGGGGTGCTAGATGAAATCCCTCCTCCTTAGATGACAACACCATGCCACATGCTAGACATGCAAACAGGGAGCTGCGCCTACCACAGAGCACTCCATTAAATCCAAGGTGAGGGGACACTTGACTGCCATATGACTCGGGCCATGACTTCTCCAACAAATGATCTCTCGTACAGTGGTTCTTGCCATTGGCTCTAGTCCATCCTTGACTTTGGGGTGTCCTTCCAGTGGAGTTCTGCGCCCCCTCTTCTGGTCATCAGTAGTACTCTAGGCAACCCAGAATGGAGGGGGGTCAGTTTGTGGGTCACCATGGTTTTTTTTCCCCCCGAGAAAATCTCTCCACCAAGTAATCCACAGACTGGGGGTTATCCTGCACAACCCAGCACTGCACCGGCCTTCGGAAAGCATGCACAAACCACACCCCAAACCCCACTCTACCAAATTTGAGCTGGGATCCCCACCCCCCTTTTTTCTGTACCAGGTGTAGGAGGTCAATCATTTGAGACCTTGGTGGCTTGTCACAGCTGTATCTCCATTTATGTACCCTTTGGGCCTGTACCATCACGGTTACTCCCAGATAAGCCAGGAACTCAGCCTTCAACTTGGTGTTCTTTTGGGCATCCTGCATGGGCAGATCATAACATACTTTCCGGGGGTTCCCCCATGAGTAATGGGGCCAAGAGCTCAACCCACTGATCTGCAGGAAGTTTCTAGTGCTCAGCAACACATTCAAAAATGGTGAGGAGGCCCTTAACTCACCCCCAGGGGCATCTTTTGGAGAGCCTCATGTAGGATTAACGGGTGGCGGGTCAAACAAGCTATTTTTGGAAAGCTGGGGTTTTTTTAAAAACTAAGGGGTTTTCTGTCATATTCCATTGCCGTAAGAGGACTGTTTTATCCCCTTTTTGTACCCTACAGCCTCACTGTTCCTGCGGCCTATATAAGGTGCTTTATAAGGTCCTCCATCAGGGTCTTTATCGAGAGTTACAGCTTTAAAAAAAAAACCCAGGCAATCGTTTTTAAAAACCAGGGGGGGCTATGCCTGTATCCTCCACCAATTGTGGGGATCAGTTCCAAAGACAGTCCTTACAAAAGAAACCAACAGTAGTGTTGAGCGATTTTTATCGACAAAGTTGAAATCGGAATTTTTTTTATGTGATCAAAAATTTTCCCAAAAGATATGCGTAATTAAGGGTTTAAAAAAGTGCACATCTATTAAGACCCGGTTTTTTGGGCGTTTCCCTGTAATTTTGGGGGGCCAGCAAATCAATTACAAAAATAGACAGGGTGGATGTGTGTGCGACGTCATGCGGGGATTGTATGGTTGCGTTTGGGCGGGAAAAAATCACAGGGGGACCTCGTTTTACATAAACAGCTTTTTTCCTTTTCAGCCTCATGTCTTCGGCGTCTCATAGGGTAGGCCCGGGGGCCCCTGCCTGTGGCCAAAAAACAGCTCAGCAAAATTAGTCTTTTTTCTGCACAGAAGAAACCTCTACTATTAGCTTGACCCTTCCCAAAATTTTTTTAATAAGAATTTAAACATTTTTTTAGTTTAGCTAAAATTTAAAAGCAGCACTATGCATAAATTCACGGTGGGGGGGAGCGGGGGGGGGGGGGGGCCCCGGCGCAAAAAACAACAAGTTTCACCCTTTAAAAGAAACTGGATAAAGTTCCCCAAAGGGGGACTTTGTAGACTTTTGTAGTGGAATATCTTTATTTTAACAGTTTCTATTAAAAATTTTTTTTCCTGATATTGGGCAGCCCTAACTTATATTGGATACCCATAATTTCTAGTAAACTGCAGGCTCTTTGTTAGCTGCAAAAACTCCACTTTTATTTACAGTATACATTTCAAATTGTTCAGTTTTACCCATTTTACACCTGTGACGTTGATATACCACCTTGCATTTAAAATTTTACAAACCAGCAAAATTTTGTAGTCAGCACAGGTTGTTTTGTTCCAAAAAAAAATCCCGTGTATCGACAAAACATAACAGTTACTTTTTTTTTTACTTTTGCGCACCCACACTGTTCTTTGACCGCATCTACGTAAATCTTAAACACAATTTATATTCCCACAGGTGAATTGAAAGGTGCAAAAATACCCGTTTATTTATCAAAACTAACAGTTACTTTTTTTTTTTACTTTTGCGCATCAGCACTTTTCATTGACGCAGCATCTACGTAAATCTTAAAACAGCAATTTTTTATTCCCCCACATGAATTGAAAGGTGCAAAAAATACCGTTTATTATATCAAAACATAACAGTTACGTGTTTTTTGATTTTTTTGGCCACCCAGCACTTTTTCATTGACGCGCACCTCCCGTAAATCAAAAAAACACAATTCTATTTTTCCCCCACAGGTGAATTAAAAGGGTCAAAAAATTTACCTTTTTTTAAATCAAAACAAAGGGGTTACGGTTTTTTTGATTTTTTTGCGCACCCACCTGTTTCATTGACGCAGACTACGTAAATTTTAAAAACAAGCAATTCTAAAAACCCCCACGGTGAATTGAAAGGTGCAAAAATCCCGGGTTATTATATCAAAAAAAAAAAATTTACTGTTTTTTTTGTTTTGCGCACCCACCCCACTTTTCATTGACCGGAGCATTTACGAAAAATTTTAAAAACAGCAATTCTTTTTCCCCCAAAAGGGTGAATTAAAAGGGTGAAAAAAAAATACCTTTTATTATATCAAAACATAACATTACGGTTTTTTGAATTTGCACCCCAAAAACTTTTTCATTGACGCAGCATCTACTAAATCTTAAAACAGCAATTTTTCTATATTCACCCAGGTAAATTTTGAAAGGGAAAAAAAAAAAACCCGTTTATTATATCAAAACATAACAGTTACGTTTTTTTTTTTGGGACTTTTTGCGCCCCCACCCTG
The DNA here is from genome assembly GCA_025379985.1 of Phyllomedusa bahiana. Classification (NCBI taxonomy): domain Eukaryota; kingdom Metazoa; phylum Chordata; class Amphibia; order Anura; family Hylidae; genus Phyllomedusa; species Phyllomedusa bahiana. The sequence continues at coordinate 32,805 of JAODAL010023663.1, forward strand.
TTCATTGGACGCAGCATCTAAAAAAATCTTAAAACAGCAATTCTATATTCCCCCCACAGGTGAATTAAAAGGGTGCAAAAAATACCGTTTATTATAAAAAAAAAACATAACAGAAGTTTTTTTTTTGGAATTTTGCCCAGTCCAAAATTGTTATAGACCCCTTTTTGCAGTTAAATTTGAATCCAACAATTTTGTTTTGATTAGGGGGGTTTTGAGAAAACTGTGATTTGCCATTTTTAAATAAGAGATTTTTCCCAAAACTATTCCATCCTTCTCAAATTTTTAATTTCTGAACATGGAGCGAAATGCGGGGTGGTAAGCAGCAAAGAGGGGGGTAGCACATGGAGGAGAGGTACGAGAGAAGGGTGCTTTTTCCCCGTGCTGGCGACAAACCATGCCAGCGATCGTCAGTTGCAGGACCGTGGGGCCCTGTCATCCTGGGTCAGGCCCTGTAAAATCAAGTAAACGAACATCGTCGCCAAAATCTGCCCTTCAGGGGTTTTAATGCAACCGCATCTAGCATTTTTAACCCCTCGTCCTGCATCCACGGCCACAAAATTCTTCATCACATCAAAAACTCCGTCCAAAACATAAAGCAGCCCAAAAAAATGTCAACTCGTTTACCCCCACTGGGAAATTTCCATTTCTGAAGACCTCTTTGAGAAAAAAAATCGGTTGGGGTCAGAAGGGCATGTTAAAAGATCAAGGGTGATTTAGTCTGCTCGGGGACGCCCTTTACTGATGCCATAAAGGAGGTAAGGGAAGCCGGTCAATCGGCAAAAATCCGGGGGGTGGGAAAAACGCTTGCATTTTCCCCCTTGTTTGACCCGCAGCTTCGGGGATGCAGAAAGTCAGCGACCAATCACCTGTGTTGATGATAAATTTTGAGAGACTTTTGGGGATCCATCCTGGTTTTTTTTTCCCCCCGAATTTGCTTGCGAGCGTTCATCAGTGGGGCGAGGAGGAAACGATGGGGTATTTTCAAACGGTCCCCCCCACAAAAAGGGAGAGGGGGGTCCGAACCCGGGTGATAAAAGATTTCTGCCAGCCAACGGTCAGCGCAAAAACCCCGCTCCTGCATTTTGCCGCAAAAAAAGGTTTTAGGACCTCTCAAGCCTGGGCCTTTCCTTTTTAGCAAGCCTTGATTTTACCCAGCGATGTCATTGCCCCTTTTGCCCCAAAAAGCATAAGTAGAGGCAAGAACCTTAAGTGGTTAAAACCCCCACCCCAAAATGTCTAGTCACATGCACGAATGCATGAGTTGAAATGGAGGGAACACTTGGCCAAAAAAAAGGCCAGAAAACCCACCCCCGGGGCCCCCCAAACCCCTGTCCCAAAACCTTTGTCTCCGCCTCCTCCCCTCCCCCACCCCCAAAACGTTTTTCCCTCCGCCCATGTCTCTCAGATCATACAGGGGTCACCTCCCATTCAGCCTCCACCGTCCCCGGGGCCACCCACCACCAAGACCCTCCTACCCCCTTTTTCCTTTCCGCCCCGTTACGACCTGACCCGAAAAGCGGGGGCCCCGTAGCAGCCAACCTTCTGCTCCAGGGGTTTGGGACAGAAGAAAAACCCCTTTAACCCCAAAAAACCCTCCCCCCAAAACCCAAAAAACCTAAAGTGGCATTGCCCGCTTTTGGGGCCTTTGGGAAAAGTTGCCTTTTTCCTCTGGTGGGGCCAAAAGATGGTTCCGCCAAAGTCATGGGGCCCTCGCCGCCCCCAAAATACCAGATGCGACAGGCATTTCTTTGCCAGAAAAGCCTCCCCCCCCTGGGGCCGCCCGTTCATCTAAAATTTTTCAACGCGTTGTCTTTTTATCTTGTCCGGAAAAAAGTCCATTTCCACCACCCCAATGGACTAGTAAGACGGCCCCCAAGGCCCCTTTTATCTCTGTGACAGTCACTGGTGAGCTGGGTGGATTTTCGGGGGTGCGGTGGCTCTCAGGGTCGGCCCCACGCCTTCAAAAAACGCAGGGGGGGTGCAGGGCTTTTCCCCCAAAAGGCCTCTGGTAAAAACACGTGCCCAGAGACACCAGGCCCGTGTTGAAATTAACTGCCTTGGAGACCGTCCACACACAGGTCAGGGAGCTGTGGGCGCTTAAGCAACGAGACCGAGCGCTGGGGTGGGTGACAAGAACCTTGTGCCAGGCAAGTGGTTTTGCGAAAACGGGGGGAAAAACGCTGGCCGCCCTTAAATCGGTTAAGGCGGAGCAATCCCTTGCTGGCACATGTCATGAACCTTGTCGTCCAAAATTTCTAAAGACTAACCCCCGGGGTTGGACGCCCGCTTAAGAAGCTCGAAGGGGCGAATTTTGCACTTCCCCCCCGGTTTCGCAAACCCCCTTTGTTTCCCCCCTGGCGCGTTGCAGCGTCAGCTCGGCCTCCCCTCACCGTCTCTTGTTTGACGTGGAACACGCTGGGGGAATTTTCCCCCCCCCACATCCCAGCATTGTGGGGGAGCAGCCAATGCCTTACCAAAAAACGAAGTGACACATGGCCTGACAAGCAGCGGGGACGGGACCTCGGGGTAAACCCCCGGGAAAAGGGAGGCAGGTGAAAAAAACCTACACCACCCCCAGTTTTGAAGAAGCCACCAAAAACATGCGGACAATGCCCGCAGCAAAAGCTTTTTTTGGGATCTTTTTCGGAAAGATCGTTTTACACTCGAAACAAAAAGGGGCCCGCCCCCCGACGGAGGGGGGGAGACGGGGGCACAGATGCGGACACGGAGCCTTTTCTCCCCGTCAAATCCACAAGCCCGACAGTTTCCCAAAAAATTTCCGTTTTTTCATAAGGGGTGGTTTTGGGTCCCGGGGGCTAGTGCAAGGGGCGCAATCTCCAGGGGGACACTTCAGGCAAGTCAGGGGGGTGTGTTGAAGCTGTGGGAGGCAAACGGAGGGGGGGAGGGAAGGAGGTATTTCTAGACACCATGTTACCGACGTCCCTTGCCTTTGAAAGAGGTTGGCGCGAATTTGAGGCGGAGGAGGAAGATGAGGGAAAACATTTGCTATGCCCCTCACCCAGAGTCTTGGGGAAATCAAAAGGGTCCATTCTCCATGAGTGCTTTGGGGTGCCCCATTTTCCTCCAACATGGGTCCCCCCATTAAAGGCCATAAAATGAACAACATTTTCTGGGTGGGGGACCCTCCGGATCCCCGTACAAAACAAAAAAACAGCACTTTCCCCTTTCCCCCCACCCAAAAAAAAGAATAAAAAAATGCAGGAAATTGAGACCTTGCTGATTGATAATGGAGACATCTGTTTTCTCTGCTTCCCACGTTCCCCAAATGTCAGGTGGAACAAAAATCAGCGAGTCAGCAGTGAGTGCCAAGTAGGGGATAGGGCAGGGGTAGCAAGGTGGCAGAACCTAATCGGTGGGGGCCCCTTGGGGAATCTTTGTTTACCCCCCCACCAATGCATGCAAGCAGGGCACAACCAACACACAGAGATCCCGCTTAAGATCATGGTGCACGACTATTTCGTTCAAAACCCATGTTTTTGCATGTGTTTCCGGACCCAATGATTCTGGGTATTTCCAAAAGGACAATGGGGCCGAGCTGGGGTCGTCACGCCATAAGGTTGTTTTTCCTGCCCACAGCAGCGTCATATCTGACGGGGGCCTTCACACACTGGGAGTCATTAAGACAAACGCATCCCTTTCCCAGATAATGTGGATCGTTTGCTTTTATAAGATGAAAACAGGCATGGTCTCTGAAAATGTTGGGGCCCAATTGCCGAGGGCCGATTAGTTTTCCGTCTACTTCACATTCCTTTTTCAAACAAAATGGTCCTCTTGAAAACTTTTTTTTTAAATGACATTCTTACTTTTAAAATTTTGATTCCTTTTCCCCCCAAAAATTCATTTTTGCGGTTTTTTCTGTGAGGAACTGTAAAAGACGCAAGGTTTCATGACAAAAAAACCGAATTCCCCTTTACTCACTTTTTCTTAAGAAGTTTTCCCGCGTCAATGTTTTTTTGAGTCTGTTGCTGTGAGTTTTAGCAATAATCATGGTCCTTTTTACAGAAATGTGGTTTAATGGCTTTCCCCCTCACAATTTTTAAAAAGTGGCTGAAAGTTTATTTTTATAATTTTTTGGGTCATGCTGCTTTGAAATGCGCAAAAATACAGGTCCATTTAAAAAAAAAAGTTTTTTCTAACAGACATTTTTTCTTTTCACAATTGACCAAAGTGGGTCAAGGGGCCCATGCTTTTGGGAATTTTTTGGGGGGGATTTTTGCTTGACATCAAAACTTTTATACAGGTCCATTAAAAAAAAAAGTTGTTTTTTAACAGACATTTGTTCTTTAAATTGACCAAAGGGGGCTCAAGGGCATGCTTTGAATTTTTTTGGGGCATTTTCGGAATGCACTAACACAGGTCCTATTCAAAAAAAAAGTTTTTTTTTCAAAAAGACATTTTTTTTCTTCACAATTGTCAAGGGGGCTCAAGGGGGATGGTCTGTCAAAACAAATATAACATGTTAATGGAACACAATTGCAAAATGACTTTTTTGCAAGATCTTTAAAAATAAAACATCAATCCCCTGTAATTTTAAACAACCCATTTAAACAATGAAAAAAAAAAAAACAAAGACATGGGGGATTTCCATCCCCATTTTAAAAAAATTGGTTTTTTTTAGAATTAAAGTACTAAAAAAAAAATTTCATGTACAAAATAGTGTTAAAAAAAAAATTTCCCCTGAATTTAACAAAGGGGGGACAGGAAAAAAAAGAAACCAGAATTTTAGGTTATTCAGATGACATGGAGTATGAGCACGGACAGAAACAAAGTACAGAGACCATTTCCCCCACAAGTTGAGTAAAATTAAAAAAGAATGCCAAAATAAAGGGCCCCAAACCCGGGAAACAGGAGCGTTAACCCCCCATATTTTTCCAAGTTTAAAACTCAATGGTCCGCACTCTACGGAGGGGGGAAAAGCGCTACCCAGGGGATTGACTGTTACAGAGGGGGGGGCTGGGGGTTTCTCAACTTCCGCTTTCCCCACTCTGCTTTAGCACGACAGTTTTTTTTGGGGGTGGGGCACAGGGGGCCCAAACCCGCGTGTTAATAATGACGGACGCCACCTGGGCTTTTCCACCGACCCATTGTAACTCCGGGGCCCCAGTCCCTGCTGTGGCCCCAGAAAAAGGTTTAAATCAATTCCAGTTTAAAAAAAAAATGGGGGTTGAAAGATCCTTTTTTTCCGGGGGGTCAGCAGGTTTGGGGCTCATGTGGGCCCAGGCAGGATAGTCAATGTCCGTGAAACTAAAAAAAGGTGGTTGAAAGACTCCTTTTTCCGGCACTTTTTTAAATGGGGGGTCAGCGGTTTGGGGCTCATGCTTGGCCCAGGACAGGTAAAGCAATGTCCAGTTCAAAATAAAATGGGGGGTTTTAAAGACTCCTTTTTCCGGGCACTTTTTAAAAAGTGGGGGGCATGCAGGTTTGGGTCATCTGTGGCCCAGGGACAGTATATCAATGTCCCTTTAAAATAAAAAATTTGGGGGTTTTAAAAGACTCCTTTTTTTTCCCGGCACTTTTTAAATTGGGGGGTCATCAGGTTTGGGGGTCATGCTGTGGCCCAGGACAGGTATAGTCCCCAAAGCCAGTTTCAACAAAATGGGGGTTGAAAGACTCCTTTTTCCGGCACTTTTTTTAAATGTGGGGGGGCATGCAGGTTTGGGGCAAGGGTGTGGCCCCCGGGCAGGTATATTCAAGCCAGTTCAAAATAAAATGGTGGTTAAAGCTCCTTTTTTTCCGGCACTTTTTAAAAAAGTGGGGGTCATGCAGGTTTGGGGCTCAGCTGTGGCCCAGGACATTATAGTCAATTGTCCAGTTTTAAAACAAAAGTGGGTTTAAAAAAACCCCCCTTTTCCGGCACTTTTTAAAAGTGGGGGGGTCATGCAGGTTTGGGGGGGCATGCTGTGGCCCCGGGGCGGATAGTCAATACCAGTTCAACTAAAATGGTGGGTTTAAAAAACCCCCTTTTTCCGGGGGCTTTTTTTAAAAGTGGGGGGGAGAGGTTTGGGGTCATGTGGGGGGCCCAGGACAGGTATAGTCAATGTCCAGTTAACTAAAAAAAGGTGGTTTTTAAAGACTCCTTTTTTCCGGGGACTTTTTAAAAAGTGGGGGGGCATGCAGGTTTGGGGCCTCATGCTGTGGCCCAGGAAGGTATATTCAATTTCCAGTTCAACTAAAATGGGGTTGAAAGACTCCTTTTTCCGGCACTTTTTAAATTGGGGGTCTGCAGGTTTGGGGGGTCATGCTGTGGGGCCCCGGACAGGTAAGTCCCAATGTCCAGTTCAAAATAAAAAGGTGGGTTGAAAGATCCTTTTTTTTTTGGGGACTTTTTTAAATGGGGGGTCAGGGAGGTTTGGGGGACATGCTTGGGCCCCGGGCAGGTAATCAAGTCCAGTGAAAAAAATGGGGGTTGAAAGACTCCTTTTTTCCGGCACTTTTAAATTTTGGGGGGTCATGCAGGTTTTGGGGGGTCCCTGCTGCGTTTTCCAGGACACGGATATTCATGTCCAGTTCAATTAAATGATGGGGTTTAAATCATACGCCTTCTGGGACTTTTAATTTGTGGGGGGTGCAGGTTTTTAAGGGTCAGGGGTGTGGTAACAAGACGGGAAGTAAATGGCTGTACTTTTTTTTCTGTGACTTTTTTTTAAAACCAATGTGTTGCCTAAATGTAGCACTAAACCATTTTACTGTTGTGGGGTGTTTAATTTCACTTTCTCCAGCCTTGTTTGGGGGAATAAAAGAAGGTGTTTTGCTCTCCCCCATAGACTTTTAATGGTCATCGCGCCAAAAACGATTGCCACTACGAAAAACCTTTTCGATAGCGGCCGACATCGACATCGATCGATCTCGAAGCCAAAGCAATCGCTAAAAAACTAAAAACCCAAAACAATGTTGGTGGAAATTAAAAAGTTGGTTCTTTATTTTGCCACACGTTGAACACAAAAAACAAACATAACAACTGACTTGCTTCAGCCTGCACCCAGGTATTTAAACACAGTCTTTAGCAGAGCAAAAGTATATAGAGAGTATGGCACATTTCCTGTTGCCTACACTGGACTCTCACTCATCCCGCTACCTGTAGGGCGCATTGCCGCTCCAGGACAGACTCCTGTTTGCTTCAGGAAACACAAACAAAGCTCCTGCTCCACAGCAACTCACAGTGAGACTGGGCACTACACCCCCAGCTCACCTAACGTACCAGGTATGCATAGACAACAAAACCTGGCCTTGACCTAGAAACGTGGGAGCGGCCATCCCACCCAGCTCTTCTCTGGCCACTCTGATAAAAACCCAGTGCCCTATTTATTTATAATATATATATCCCACAGTGTATGTAATATATATATTATATTATATATTTATATATATATATATATATATAATATATTATTGTGTGGTGTGGGGGTGTGTTGGTTTGCCACTGACAAAGACACGAACGGGTCAAATAATTTCAAGGGTGGGTTTTAATTGTAACATTAAAGGATAGAATATAAAAAAAAATAGAAACCAGAAAATCACATTGTATACATTTATTTGCATTTTGCAGTGAGAAGTAAGGGCGGCATGTATGAATGGGGCTGTGCCAGTTTTCAGGTGTATTTTGAGCCAAAAAGAATGTATGAACAGGTGCACTCCAAACTTTAGTGTGATAAGTCCGTTTGTAACACGCCAAAGACACGTTTTAATGATTCAAAGTCTAGGGACGTTCTGGGGCGTCACATCACATTCCTAGAATTAGACACATTTATGATTCTAGGCGCAGAACAGTAAGAACAGCCAGACCATGATAAAGGTGGTCTGCATGAGCCAGACTTGTCGCATTGGCACTAGACTGCGCCTGTATGTATGACCTGCAGAAGAACAGCTTCATACATTCTGGCGCATTCTACACCGCCTTAAAGCTATTTGGAACTGGCCTGTCTGCGCCAACGTTCATGCATGTCACCCTAAGTATTTGATCCCTCTGGCAAACAAGATTTAATACTTAGTGGCAAAACTCTTGATTGGAAGTACAGCAGTCAGACATTTTTTGTAGTTGATGATGAGGTTTGCACACCTCAAGAGGGATTTTGGTCCACTTCTCTTTGCAGATCATCTCTAAATCATTAAAATTTTGAGGCTGTCGCTTGGCAATTAAGAGCTTGAACTTCCTCCATAAGTTTTCAATGGGATTAAGGTCTGGCTGGGCCAATCTATGACCTTAAAGTGTTTCCTTTTAAGCCACTCCTTTGATGCTTTGGTTGTATATTCTGGGTCATTGTCTTGCTGGAAGATCCAGCCACAACTCATTTTTAATGACCTGGTGGAGGGAAGTAAGTTTTCACTCAGGATTTTATGGTACATGGCTCCATCCATTCTCCCATAGATGCGGTGAAGCAGTCCTGTGCCCTTAACAGAGAAACAGCCCCAAAACATAATGTTTCCACCTCCATGCTTGACAGTGGGGATGGTGTTCTTTGGGTATAGGCAACATTTCTCTTCCTCCCAAAACGGCGGTTTTAGTTAATGCCAAAAGAGCTAAAATTTTTTGTCTCATTCTGACCCACAGCACCATCTCCCAATCACTCACAGAATCATCCAGGTGTTCGTTGGCAAACTTCAGATGGGCCTGCACATGTGCCTTCTTGAGCAGGAGGACCTTGCGGGCACTGCAGGATTTTAAACCATTACGGCACAATGTGTTACCAATGGTTCTCTTGGTGACTGTGGTCAGCTGCCTTGAGATCATTAACAACCTCCTCCATGTAGTTTTAGGCTAATCTCTCACCTTACTCATGATCAATGATACCCCACGAGGTGAGATTTTGCATGGTGCCCCAGATCGATGTAGATTGACAGTCATTTTGTATTTCTTCCATTTTCTTACTATTGCATCAACAGTTGTCTCATTCTCCCACCCAGCTTCTTTACCTATGGTTTTGTAGCCCATTCCAAGCTTTTGTGCAGGTCTATGATCTTGTCCCTGACATCCTTAGAAAGCTCTTTTGGTCTTGCCCATTTTTGTAGAGGTTAGAGTCTGACTGATTGAGTCCCGTGGACCCGGAGTCTTTTATAAAGGTGACTATTTAAGAACAGCCGTCTTTAATGCAGGTAATGAGTTGATTAGAGCATCTAACTAGTCTGTAGGGGGCCAAACTCTTAAAGGTTGGTAGGGGATCAAATACTTATTTCTGTCAGGCCCAAAAAAAGGCAAATAAAATTATAAAATTTATAACAATGTGATTTTCTGGATTTTATTTTTTGGGTATTCTATCTCTCAATTTTAAAATCGACCTTAACCTATAACATGATAGACTGTTCATGTCTTTTGGGCCCGTAGGCAAAAAATTACAAAAATCAGCAAGGATCAAGTAATTATTTACTTCAAATGTGTGGGGGTATATATATATTTATAATATAATTATATATATATATAAAATATTTTTTATATTTTATTGTAGGAAGGCACAAGGCCTTGTTGGGTAGATGGGAAGAATATTGGGGCCACCAAAAAAATTCCTGTCTTTTTGGGGGAGTGAAGGCCAGATAATTTTCTGTGTCAGCGGCAATTAGGCCACTGACACGTTTAAAGTTAGTTTAGGGTGCAACAGCAGCAAGTCTGGGTCGGCCTTCCTGGAGCAGTCAAAGGAGTGGGTGGGATGACTGCTCCCACTCCGGGTCCAGGCCGGGATTTTTTGGAAAGGCCCCATGTTTAAACCTGGGGGGAATTTAGGTTTGGGGGTTTTGGGGTGTTTTTTTTTTTTCAAATTCCCCTTTTATTTTTCCAGAGAGGGAACCACCTTGGGGGTGAGGGAAAAACCCCTAAAGGGCCCTGTTTTAGGGGAAATGTTTGGGGCCCTTTCACCCCCGCCCGGAAGGGTTGGAAACCCGTTTGGGGGAAATACAGAAAATGGGGGCCCCGCGATAGGTTTTTCCCGGGGGGTTTTGGCCCCCAAAGAAATGTGGGGGAGACACCTGGGTTTTTTTTGGCCCGAAAATTTTAAACCCTTTTTTTATTTTTGTTTGCTTGGTTTTTGTTGTTTTGGGGGGAAAAAACCCGGAAAGCAAACCCCAAAAAACGCACCCGTTTTTTTTGCACGAACATTTTACTGGGTTCCCCGCTTGTGTAACCTTTGGGGGTTTGGGGCTAAATTCCCCCCCACAAATTTGGGGGGCAAAGGATGCGGGGCCCCGACCCGGGGAGTGCAAAAGTCCCCGGCTTAAAGCGGCAGTCAGGTTTAAAAACTTCCCGCAGAAAAAAGGGGGGGTTTCCTGATAAAAAAACCTCATACAGGCTTTTTCCCCCACAGCAAACAGCCTTTATTCGAGTCTGGGGAGGGGGAAAAGAGGAGACTAAACCCGCTCCTAATCCCCCGCAGATTTCCCTTTCCCTTTTACTGGAAACTGTTCCCCCCCCCAAGGAAACCCCCGCCAAAACCCCGGGCCAAAAAATTTCCCCTGTTGGCCCAAACCCGCGGAAACGCTTCCCGGGCCCCCTTCCCGAAAAGGCCCCTTCCCGAAAAAAATGACCCTGGAGGGGTTTATTTTTGGAAGCATTTCCTCACCCGTAAAAAACGAGCCCCGGGTTTTTCGAAACGCAAAAAATTAAACCTTTCTGAAAAAAGTGGCCCGAGGGTCCCCCGGGGACCCTTTTTTCCCCACGGGGGAAAAAACCCCGAAAAACGTAAATAGATCCCGTTTAATCCCGGACGGGCCCCGGGAAATAAAAAGGAAAACTAAAAAACAGAAAAATTTTGGGCCCACCTGGGGGTTTAAAGGTGGGCGGGGCGGGCCCAGAAAAATGGCCGGGGAAAAATGGGGGGGAAAAAAGTGGGGCAAGCCAAACCCAAGGGGGCTCAAATGTTTTTTAACCCCTTGCAAACTGGTCCCAAAAAAAGGCTGGGAGGCCCCGACGTAATTTACCCCGGGGTCCAAAAAATTTGGGGGGAAACGCGTTGGTTTTGGGGGGGGGAAAAGGGTTTTTTTTTGCCAAAAGCTCTAAACCCCCCCGGGGGGGGTTTTTAGTTTTTAGGGTCGCACGGGCCCAAAAAACCCCCCAAAATTTTCCCCCAGAAATTACTTTTTGTGGACCCAAGTTTTGGGGGCCCCAAATTTGTGGGGGGTTTGGGAAAAAAAAAATGGTTGAAAACCCCCGGGGCCCCTTTATTCCCCCCCCGGGCCTTTTTTGGGTTTTCCAGGAGGGTTCAAAAAAAGGGCCCAAAAAAAGGGGGGGACCCCGAAAACCCCGGGGGGGGGGGGGCCCCCCAAAGGCCAAAGGGGGGGAACCCGGAATCCCCGGGGAAAGGCCCAATTTTTCCCCCGGGGGCATTGGGGGGTTGGGTGGGAAAGGGGGTCATGGCTTTCCCGGGAAAACGCGGGCCCCGGGGTTCCCTTTTTTAAAAAGGGGAACCCCATGGGGGGTGCCTTTAAATTTTGGGGGGGGCGGGAAGGGGTTTCCATGTTTTTCCCACCCCCAAATAAAAAAAAGGGGGCCAAAAGGCGGGCCCCAAATCTAAAAGGGGGCCCCAAAAATCTGCCAAGGGGGTGGTAAATGGAAACCCCCCGCCCCCCGGAGCCCCTTTACCCCCAGGGGGCCCCCGGTTTTTTCGCTTCCTTTTTCGGCTCCCCCCTCCCCCCACGAGTTTTTTTGGGCCCCCCGGGGAAAAAAAATTTGGGGGTTTTTTTGTATACAAAGGGGAATTTCCAAACATTAAACCCGGGTTAAACCCCAAAATAAACCCGGGGAAAAAGGTTTTTGGGGGTAAAGGTTTATCACATCAAAGGTTTGGGGGGGGCGTTGGGGCCCCGGGGTTTTAAAGCTTTACCCTTTAATTTTTTTGGCCCCTGATTTTTTTCCCAATCTTTCCTTTGGGGAACCTTAAAGGGGCCCCCCCCCCTGGAACTGGCCCCATCCCCCCAGGAAAAGGGAAAGGGGAAAACCCCCTTAAAACCTTTTCGGCCCCCCGGAAAGGGCCCCTCCCCCATTTTTCCCCTAACGAAATTCCCGGTTTTTGGGGACCCAAGGGGGGATTCTATAATTTTAGAAATGGCCACCCCCCCAAATTAAAAGGGTCAAGGGGAAAAATTTTTTGGGGCGGGCCCCAAAATCCCAGGGGTTTAGAAACCCCTTTAAGGGGGGGCCTTTTTTAATTAAAAGGGGGTTCATTAAAAAGGAGTAACCCCAAGGAAAAAAGGGGCAGGGAAAAAGGTTTCCCCCCCCCTTTTTCCTGAAAAGGGGACCTGGTGTAAAACGGGGTAAAAAAAAAAATTAGGGGAAGGGAAATGGGGGGAACAGCTTTCCCCGGTGCCCCCAAAAATTATAGGGGCCGGGATGGTAAAGGGGCCCCGCCCCCATTTTTTTAAAATTTTTTAGGGGGCCCCCTTAGGAGCAGATTAAAAAAATTTTTAAAAAGGATCCCCCCCAGAAAAGGGTTTTTTTTAAATGGGGGCCCGGGTGCTTAAACCGGGGGGTCCCCCGGGAAAAATTTCTGGGGGCCCGTCCCTTGGCCCCCCCCTGTGGCCCCGATAAAACCCCCCCCAGTCCCCCCCCCCCACCCCTTCCCCATTCCCCCCTTTATACCCCCTTCCCCCATCATTGAGGTCCCATTTTGGGCAGGATTTTCCCCCGGATTTTTGAAATAGGGCCGGTTAAAAAAAATTAAACAAAAAGGGGGGGCCCAGTATATTAATGGGCCCCTTTTAAAACTATGCCCCCCGGTACCCCCCAACCCCCTGCCCCCCAAGGGAAAACTTCCGTCCAAGTGTAAAAGCCGGGGGGTTTTGTTCCACCCAAAATTTTTCCCGGAAATGGGGGAAACCAAAAGAAACCTGACGGGCCCCCGGGGGCCCCCCCCTTTTTATGTCGAGGGGTTTTAAAGCCCGGAACCCCTGTAAAAAGGGATTTTTAAGGGCCCCAGCTCGTACCTCATCCCCCCCCAAACCAAAACCCCCAAAACCCCAAAGGCCCCCAAAATAGAGAGATTTTAAAAAGAAAACCCCAAAGGTCCCCTGTTTAAAAGGGGGGGGTCGAAAAAAAAGAAGGGAAAAGAAAGGGGGTTTTCCTGCTTTCCCTAATTTTGCCCCCTTCCCCCTATTAAGGGAAGTGGGCCCCCAAGCTTTACAGGATTTCCCCCCCCCTTTTGAAAATAAAATTTTAAAGGTTTGGCTTCCCCGGGCCCATTAGACCAAACCAAAGGAGACCTGGGAGAAGAAAAACCCCCCTCCCTTAAAAGGAGCGTAAAAAAGAGCATTTTTCGCGAAAAATTGGGAGGAGAAGGAAAAGCCCCCCGGGTGGGCCCCTCGTGAAGGAAAAAATTTCCCCGCAAAACAAGAGGGCCCAGTCCCCGGGCCCCATAATAGGTTTACCCCCCCCCTCAGACAATTCAGCCCTTGGGGGCAGAGTTTTTGGGATTTTGTTTTCCCCCTTTAAAAAAAAGCAAATTTTCCCCGCAAAATTGGGGAGGGGCCCCACGAGGTTAAATGGAAAAAGGGAAAAGGGGAAAAAAGGGAAATTCCCGGGTGGAAAACAACCCCGGCAAAGGGGAAAAAAAATACCCCGGTTTTAAACCCCGTAAAAATTTTTTTTGAAACCCCCCGGGGAAAGGCCTTTGGGGAACCCTCCCCCGGGAAACCCCCTTTCAAATCTGGGCCCCAAACCCAAAAATTTTTTTTTTTTTTGGAAAGGGGGGTAAAAATTGCAAGAGGGGAACCCCCCGTCCCCTCCTCCCCCAAAAAAAAACAGTGGGAAAGCAAAATTTCTTTGGGGCAGAATAGGGGATCTGTTTCCCCCAGAGTCCCCAAGGGCCCCCCACCCCGAATGATTTTGAAAAAAATGGGAAACCCTTACTAGCCCCAAAAGCCCGGGTAAAATTTTTAAAAACCCAAAAAGGAATTTCCCCGAAGCCCCCCCGAGAGGTTAAAAAACCAAAAGGGGGTTAAAAAAAGAAGGGAAAAACCCCTTTGGGTGGGTCGAGGAATCCCAAAAAGTGGGTTTTGGGCAAAAATCCCCCCTTGTGCCTTTGGTTTCCCCAAAAAACCCAATTTGGGGAGTGGCCCGGTTTTTTTAAAGAAATACCGCAAAATTTTAAAAAAAAAATATTTAAAGGGTAATGCCTACCCCCCCCCAACCCCCGGGGTTTTGGAAAAAGAAATGGGTTTGAGAGAATTTAGGGCCCGGCCCCCCTTTTCATTCCAAAAAACCCTAGACCGCCCCCCAAAGGGGTAAATTGGGGGAGATTCCCTTTTTCTAAGGAAAGGCCCAGGGAAAAAAAAAGCAATTTTTTTTTACGCCCCCGAGGGGTCCCCCTTTTCCCCTACAAAACCGGAATGCCCTTTTTGGTTTGCAAAGGGCCCCCCCCCAATTTTTTTTAAAAGGGCCCAATTTTTAAAAGGGGTTTTTTTTTCAAACCCCCCCTTTTGGGGATAACGGAAACCCCCTTTTTTCTCGATGAAAATTGTTTTTTCTTCCAAATTTTAAAAACCCGGGAAAAAGTTCCCCCCCCTTCCCCCAAGGCCCCCCAAAAATTTTTTTTCCTGGAAAGCATTAAGGAGGGCGGGCCCTTCACTAATAACCCCAAACAAGTTTTTTTTTAAATTTTTAATAAAAATTGAGGGGCCCTTTCCCGAAAAATGGCCCCCCGCCAGTGGGCTAAAAAAAAAAGGTCCCGGGCATTTTTGGGAAATTGTGGGGGTTAATAAAAGGAAAGGTTTTTTCCCCGGGTTTTTTTAGAAAATTAAACGGTAAAACCCTTGGGGGCCAATTTTTAAAAAAAAAAGGGGCAAAATTCCCCCCCTTTAAAAAAAGTGGTCCCCAAGGCTTAGAGGGGGTTTTTTCCCCCGGAGCCCAAAAGCATCCCCCTTTTTAAACAGCCGTTTGGGAATGGCCCCCGAAAATTTCCCCCCCCGGGGGGTTTTTTTTCCCTGCAGGGCAAAAGGGGTCCCATGTTTGGGCCCCGGGGGCTGTAATGGCCCCCCAAAAAGTAAAAAGGGAGAAGGAAAACCTTTTCCCAAAACACCTAAACCCCCAGTAGGGAAATTTTTTCCCCAGCAAAAGGGAAAATTTTTCGATTTATTGAGAAGGGGGTGGTTTACCCCCAAGGGGGGCCCCCCGGGTTTTTCTCCCAATACTTTTTTTTGTTTTGGGCGCAAATTTTTGATTAGGTCCCCCATTTTATTTCCCCCCCTCAAAAGGGGGCTTAAAAGAAAAAGGGGAAAAAAGGGTCCCCAGTAAAGAGGAAAGGGTTTTCCTTGGGGGCCCCCCCCCAAAAACTTCAACTTTTGTGGTAGAAAACATAGGCCCCGAGAAAAATTTCAAAGGGGAATGCCCGAAAGGCCCCCCCCCTCAAGGGTTTTTTACTTTCTTGGTTTGGGTTTTCAGGTGCCCCAGAAAAACCCCGGGGATTTTAGGGGGAGAAAAGGGGGGGGGGGTTTTGTGGAAAAAAAGGGCCCCAAAAAAAAGGCCCCTTTTGATAGAAAGGGGGAAAAATGTGGGGCCCCCAAAAAAATTTCCCGTCTTTTGGTGGGGTGAAAAGGCCCCCCGAAAATTTTTTTGTGGGCACCAATTTTTTTTTGGCCCAAATGACCGGGTTTTAAAGGTTTTGTTTTTTTGTTGAACAGCAAACAAAATTGGGGGCGGCCCCTTTACTGGAGCAGTCCCCAAAAAGGGTGGGGTGGGGAAAAGAAATGCCCCCCAAATCCGGGTCCCAAGGGCCCGGGGTTTTTTTGGAAAGGCCCCCAAATTTTTAAACCCCGGGGGATCAGGTGGCTGTGGGGTGGGGGTTTCCCATTCCCTTCTTAAATTTAACCCCCGGGAGTAAAAACCCCCTTTGGGGGGCCCCGGGGGGAAAACTCAAAAGGGCCCTTCCCCCCCAGGAAAAAATTTTCCCTTTCACACCGCTGGAAGGTGAGAAGGCCCCCCTGGGGGGGAATACCCCGATGGGGTTTTCCTGGGGATAGGTTTTCCCGGGGCCCGGTTTTTTCCCCCCTTTAAAAAAATGGGGGTGAAAACCCCCTGGGTTTTTTTTCTGAAATTAAGGGCCCCCCCTTTTGGTTTTTTTTTTTTTGTGCTTGTGGGTTTTTTTGGAGAAAACCGGGTGGGCCCAAACCAAAAAAATTTCCCCAACCCCTTTGGGGTTTTCAAAAGAAATTTACTGTGGGCCCGCTTTGGGGTTTAACCTCCCCTTGGGGGTAATCCCCTACAATTATTTTTAATTAAAAAATTAAAAAATTTTTTGGGTCCCCTTTTCTGGGTTTTTTTGTTAAATTTTTCCCCCCTGACAAAAAACACAAAAAGTCCCATTATTTTTTTGGGGAATTTATTTTTTTAAAATTTTTGGGGGTAAAAAATATCCAAAATAAAATCCAGAAAATCACATTGTATAAACTTTATAAATGTATTTGCATTTTGCTGACAGAAATAAGTATTTGAAACCATAAATATACATACAATATATAAATAAAGACACATATGTATGTTTTTGCCACGATCTGACATGCAATCAGAATAAACCTTACCAGTTTTAGGTCAATTAGGATTACCAAAATTGTTTATATTTGCCAAATGCCAGAATAATGAGAAATAGATAATTTTAAGGCATTTAATTACTTTCTGCAAAATCAAAAGTTTACATACACTAGAATTACTATGCCTTTAAACAATTTGAGACAGCCCATATGATGATGTCATGTATTTGGAAGTTTCTGGTTTATTGGCAACATCTGAGTTCATTAGAGACAAACCTGTGGATGTTTTTAAAGCACATCAGAAACACATTGCTTCTGTTTGTAACATCATCAGAAAGTCTAAAATAAATCAGCCAAGATATCAGGAAGAGAATTGTGGACTTGCACTAGTCTGGATCATCCTTAGGTGCTATTTCCAGATACCCGAAGGTGCCTTGTTCATCTGTACAAACAATTATATGCAAGTGCAAACAAGATTGGAATGTCCAGCCATCATTACTCCAAAGGAAACATATAAAAGCCAGGTTAATGTTTGCAAATGCACACAGAAACAAAGACCTACATTTTTGGAGACATGTCCTGTGGTCTAACGAAACTATTTGGCCATAATGACCATCGTTACATTTGGAGGAAAAGGGAGAAGCTTGAAGCCTAAGAACACCATCCCAACTGTGGAACACAGGGTGCTAGCACCAAGTTATGGGGTTGTTTTGCTGCAGAAGGGACTGGTGCACTTCACAAAATAGATGGCATCATGAGGAAAGAAGATTATGTGGCAATACTGAGGTAACATCTCAAGACATCAGCCAGGAATTTTAAGCTTGGGCGGAAATGGGTCTTCCAACTGGACAATGACGCGAAGCATACTGCCAAACTGGTTACAAAGTGGCTTAAGGATAACCAAGTCAATGTTTTCGAGTGGTCAACACAAAGCCCTGATCTCAATCCTATTGAAAATTTGTGGGCAAAGCTGAAGAGGCAGGTGCGAGCAAGGCGACCTACAAACATGGCTCAGTTACAATAGTTCTGTCAAGAGGAATGGGCCAAAATTCCTACCAACTATAGTCAGAATCTCGTGGAAGGATATCCAAAACGTTTAACCCAAGTCATACAGTTTAAGGGCAATACTACCAAATACTAATGAAAGGTATGTAAACTATTGACTTCGCAGAAAGTAATAAAAATGCCTCAAAAAATTCTGTCTCTCTTGCATCTGGCAAATATAAATAATTTTGGTAATCCTAATTGACCCAAAACGGGTAAGGTTTAATCTGATTTCATGTCAGATAGTGAGAAAAACATGCATATGTGTCTTTTTATATAGTGTATGTAAACTTCTGGTTTCAATTGTGTGTATATATATATTTATACATATATATATATATATATATATATTAAATCTAAATATATTTATATATATATATATTTGTCTGGCTTTTAAGGGTAGCAGCCTCCTTAATCCAGGACATGCAGTCTCTTACTCCAGGATGTTGCCCGCATCCGAGACACCAATTGTAGGGATTAGCTCAGGCGATAGCAGTCCTTTAACATGAAACACTGCAAGCTTTATTGGTACAGTCCAAAATAACAGGAAAAACAAATGGCTGGGCTTGCTTCAGCCAAAACAAAACACATCAGCAATCACAGTCTCTGTTATAGGTCACAGTACCATACTCCGCTTCCCAGGGTTAGAAAACCGTATGCAGGTCTCAGTTTTCCAGGGTTATCAAGGCCCAGTTCAGGCTCTCACACAACCACTCGCTCCACTGAGCAGTTTGGACAGGTAGAGAACCACACCCCTTATCACCTGAGCCTGCTGTCCTTATATATGCCTGGTAAGCCCTGGCCTGGAATGTGGGAGCAGTCATCCCACCCAACTCTTCTGACTGCTCCAGTAAAAGCCCGATCCGGATAACGGCATTGCTGCCATACTACTAATATGAGCGTGACAGTTGCCTATTGCCACTGACACCAGAATGAATGGGTTTTTACTTCACCGACCTCAGGCAGAGCGGTGACACATTACATCCATCCATGACAGTCCCTTGTGCCTTCCTACATAGCCCTCCCCCTCGCCCAATGCCAGGGGACTGGGCACCTTCAGCCAGCATACTATATACCCTAGATAAGGCATCTGCATTCCCTTGCAGCTTGTCAGGCCTGTGCTCCACCGAAAAATTTAAATCTTGCAGGGCCAGGAACCATCAGGTGACTCTTGCATTGTTACCCTTTTTTTCTCTTAACCATTTCAAAGAGGCATGATCAGTCACCAGCCTAAATTTGCGACCCAGGAGGTAATACCAGAGATAATCAAGCGCCCATTTAATAGCCAAGCATTCCCTCTTAATTATGGCAGAATTACGCTCTGCAGGGGACAGCTTTCTGCTGAGAAAACTCACAGGATGTTCCTCCCCATTTATAACCTGGGACATTACTGCTCCTAAGCCAACTTCTAAGGCATATGTTTGCACTAAAAATTCTTGTGAGAGACCCTGGACCACCAATACCGGCTGTCTACATAGTGCTGACTTCAGGTTTTGGAAGGCCTCCTCAGCCTCTGGGGACCAAATGATCATGGCAGACTTGGCTCCCTTCATTAGGTCAGTCAGGGGTACTGCCATCTCGGCGAATTTAGGAATAAACCGCCGATAATATAACGCTCTTACTTGTTTCTTGGTAAGCGGACTTGGCTAGTTTTGAATGGCTTCTATCTTGTTCACTTGGGGTTTTATCTCCCCTCTTCCCATGATATACCCCAAGTAACGGGCCTCTTCCATCCCTATGGCGCACTTACTGGGATTTATGGTGAAACCACTTTTCCTTAGCGCATCTAGGACAACCTTCTTAAAGGGGATGTATCGCTTCCTTACTTCGGCTCATTCACACTGCTCTGAGCTTCTCAACTCTGTGAATGCAGGGGCGTTTCTTCCCCTCCCAGCTGGATGACATCATCCCCCCTTCACTGCTGGCCTGAGACTCCCCCCACCCCCCCTCTCTGAGTCCACATATCACTGTGTCTCTCCCTATCAGTCTTATTTTATAAGAGCTGTATACATACCACAGGCTGCATTCAATTTAATCTGAGCACTGATCTCTCACAGCTGGGGATGTATTACGCTTTCTAAGAACCGCACAGATCTGCGTGTATGCAGGAAAGTTAGGCACAGGGTCAAAACTGTCATGTTTTCTCATTGTAAAAATCTGCTGCAGTCTGTTTCTGCTAGGTGTGGAGACAGAAAAAAAGCTACGGCCCCTAACTCTGAGTCAGGGCACACAGCTCCTTTGAATCGACCCAGGGGGTGTACAGAATGTAAATGAGCTCTAGCTTTGTGAATTGCAAGGAGGAGGGATTAGAAACCCCCACTGGATATCAGTGTAAATAAAAACACAAGATAAGGGGCACTGTGAGAACAAGGCAGCTTGCTAATGACATCCAATTTCAAAGTTGCTTGTTTTCACTGTCCCCTTATATGAAAGCCATTTAATGAAACGATAACACCCTTTAAGTGACTCTCCCCAATCTCACTGAAGGAAATCCTATAACATCAAGGTAAGACCCGCGCATATGACCTGTGGGGACCTAAGATCTGTCATCAGCTCTCTGGAAGGTGGTGGGGGCCCTTGCAATCCAAACGGCATTCTTACAAATTGGAAGGACCCGTCTGGTGTGGAAAATGCCGTTTTCTCTCTGCTTCCATGGCTAGGTGATCTACCAATCCCCTCGAAATAGGTCTAGGTGGTGATATACCGGGCGGGGCCCTCGCCTCTCAATAAACTCATCCACCCGGGGCATGGGGTATGCATCCACCTTTGACACCTCATTTAGCTGGTGGTAATTGCAGAAGCGACACTCCACGTTGGGATTTGGGACTAACATGATGGGGCCGGACCATTCACTCTTATATTCTTCTAACACCCCTAATTTTAACATTCTCTGCACCTCCTTTGCCACAATTTTCCTATGGGCCTCGGGAATCCTATAGGGTTTTAGATTTATTCTCACGTGAGGCTCGGTAACTATCTCATGTTCCACAACATGTGTTAGCCCTGGTGCCTCTGTGAATAATTCCCTGTTCTGTTGCAACAGTTGTCTGCACTAATGGGTTTGGGAGAGAGACAGGGTCTCGGCGATCTTTACTTCCTCTATACTGGTCTCTGGTTGGGACAACAGCCAAGAGGTGTCCAGGGGGTCCCTATCTTTCCATGGCTTGAGCAAGTTAACATAGGGCTCCCTTCTACCTGGCTGATGAACCCGATAGTGTACTTCACCCACCTTCTCAACTATCTCGTAGGGTCCTTGCTATTTCACCAGGAACTTGCTCTCCACCATGAGTACTAAGACCAGGACCTGATCCACTGGGCTAAACTGTCTCACCCAGGCTGACCTGCTGTACATGAACACTCTCGCTTGGCCCTCCTGCGCCCTTAAAATGCTTCTTCACAATAGGGATTACCTGAGTTATCTGGCACTGGGGACAGGACGGGCAATCGGCTCGAATTTCCCGGTAGCACCCTGGCCAGTAAAATCTGGGTATCATTCTTTCTATGGTATTATCTGCCCCCAGGTGCCTCCCCCCCCCCCCCCAACACGTGGACGTGGCCATTCCATTACCAATCCGTCTAATGGTTTGAAACCAAAGTTGTTCCACCACTTCCTTCTGGATTTTGGTCACCCAGTACAGCAAGTTCCTATTTATGGCAAAGTGGGGAAGTCTTTCATCTGCCCCTGACTCTTGGGGTACCCCATCAAGTACCACCACGCTGTTGAAAGCACCTTTTAGGGTTTCATCCTGCAGTTGGGCCATCCCAAAGTTTCCCAGAGATACCTATAGGTCTGGGACTGTCTCATCAACGATTGACTCCCCTTCACTGTCCCCTATCACGACGGAGAATGGGAACTCAGGGACGACCTCATGATCAGTATTCCCAGGGCTGTCTGGGTTCTCTGGGTGCTTCCGCTGTACTGCACCTTCCCATAGTCCCCAAAAGAGAGTGCAGTCCCGGTCAATTATCGCCTCGTGCAGTAACCCTTGCACAATGCCTATGTTGTGAGATACTGTGCCCCCATCAGATTTTAAAGTGACTTGTGCTACTGGGTACACTTTGGTATCCCCATGTATGTACATGACCCCCAAAGTCTTCCCTGGGACCAACACATGGGGGACACTGGCTGTCAGGAGAGTGACCAAGCTCCTCGAGTCCAGGAGTCCCATGACAGGGGTGCCATTCACCCGGATTGGCCAGAGTGGAAGTCCCTTCTCAGTGTCCAACACAGCTGTGCAGGCCGGGTACACAAACAAAGACGTACGCCACCCTATGGAACAGTCCATGGCTTCTGAGCCAAGGGGGCATTGAGCCGCCAAATGCCCCACAGCGTGGCATTTCTAGCAGATGATCTTCCTGACAGGGGGTCTTGATGTCAGCTCTGGCAAGCCCTCTAGGGGATTTAGGACCCTTTCTTGGGCCTTCAGAGTCACTCTGGGTATGCCAGTATGGAGGGGCAAAGGGTCCTGGACCCGCCATGGAGTTCTCCATGGCCTGATAAGAGGTCAAACATTTGGGACCTCGGGGGTAATCTTTCCTGTTCAGCAACCCGCTCAAAGACGGTAAGGATGGCTTCCATGTCGTCTTCTGTGGTCATCTTCTGCAGGGTGTCTCGTGCCCATTTCCGCACCTGCTGTCCGTCCTCCTGGCGGGGTGTAGCTGGGGTTTCCTTCACCCAGATAGCTTCCTCCATGATGGCCGTCTGCCTGATTAGGAGTTGGTTGGTCTCCTGCTGCGATCACATGGATTCAGCATGGGCTTGTTGCTGTTGGGTGCTAACCTGCACCAGGTTTGCTTCAGAGCAACTCCCGCCATTACACACTGTTGTGTCTGGCTTTTAGGGTACCAGCCGCCTAACTCATGGACATTCCAGTCTCTTATTCCAGGATGTTCCCCGCATCCGAACACCAATTGAGGGATTAACTCAAATGATAGCATCCTTTAACATGACACACTGGCAACTTTATTGGTAAAGTCCCAAAATAACACAGGGAAAATAAACGCAGGGCTTGCTTCATCCAAAACAAAACACATCAGCAACACAGTCTCTGTTTATAGGTCACAAACCAACTCCCTCCCAGGTTAGAAAACCTATGCAGGTCTGCTGTTGTTCTCAGGTTACAAGGCCCCGTTCAGGCTCTCACACACAACACTTTCGCTCCACTGAGCATTTGGACAGGTAGAGAACCCCACAACCCCTTTAATCACCTGAGCCTGCTGTCCTTATAAATATGCCTTGTAAGCCCTGGCCTGGAATGTGGGAGCAGTCATCCCACCCAACTCTTTTGACTCCAGGAAAAAACCAGACCCGGATAACAGCATTGCTGCCATACTACTAATATAAACGTGTCAGTGGCCTACTGCCACTGACACGACCAAGAATAAATGGGTTTTACTTCACCGACCACAGGCAGATCATGACACTAGAACGGCTATCCACAACAGTCCCTTGCGCATTCCTACTATATATATATATATATAAAGATATATATATATATATATATATATAATATATATATATATATATATACATACATACACACACATATATATATATTGTAATAAACACACTTTATATATAAATATATATACACCACAAATATACTATATAGATATACACACATAATATATATATATATATATATATATTTATATATATATATATATATTATAATATATATATATAATATATCTATCTAAATATTAGTGCAAGAACTACAGTAGTTGCCTGTCTATCCACTAGGTGGAGGTCGTCCTGGAAGAGACATGCACCAAGAGCCTGGGCTTGGTGGGGGGATCCAATTGTTATCGTCAAGCAACACTAGGTTGCTGACAGCTGTATAATAGCTAGGGCTTTCCTGGAACACTGCAGATGGGTGGGTGGCTGTTCCCCACGCGTCCCAGGTCTTCCAGGTTCCTTGTCAGAGTTTTGGGGCCAACCCCGGGAGGCTTATAAAAAGCTGTCTCTTCAAAGTGATCGGGGGGTGTGGTCTGCTACCTGCAGTTGGAGCAGCAAGGGAGCAAGTAAGGAAGGCTGATTTAAGGAAGAAGACGTTGTCAGTGCCATCTGTTTACGAAAGACGGCGATCCCATGAGCCAAGCGTGGCCAAATATATAAATATACACATATATATATATATATATATATATATTAGTGGCAGAGCGACCTCAGATAGTTGCATTTTTCTGCCGCAAGAGGGCGTGCAGTCGGGGACCTGCTGCAGATGCGCCACCATGGACATGGTTCTGCTGCGGAAAAAGCCACCTTATTTGTCAGTGATGATATGTTACTGACATTTACAGTAGCGGCTAGAATAGCTGCTAGGCGGCCATGTATGGGGTGGCTTTTTTGGGACAGCTCGAGTATTGGGTGGGTGGCTGTTCCAGCACTCTGGGACAGGGTTTTGGTATGTCTCTGGAGACCTATTAACCCCTTAACCCACCTGGACATATGAGGTAACGTTCCTGGTGCGTATAAGATTTGTGTAACGCAGTGCATCCCGCATAACACACCGCACGGGTGTTAGCGGCTAATTGCAGCTAATGGTAGCTACAGCGCGGGGGGGGGAGGGGCGGCGGTGTCGCCCGCCCGCGCTGTTTAACCCTTTAGACGCCGCGGCGAAAGTTGGACGGGGCCGTTTAATTGTTGTGAATAATTGGGCAGCACTAAAGGGTGTGGAGGTGATCAAGTCCCCACAGCGTACAGCGGGGATCCGAGGCCCGGACATGGCAGCAGGAAGCCTTGCAACGGCTCCCATCACTCTGCCCATGTTCTCAGTTTTGGCCCCCGACTTCCGCCCAGGCAGGAAGTGGGGAAAACGCCATCTTGGGGAACAAGCCGAAAGCATCGTCTATGCAATGCATTAGGCTGTATTCATGAATCGCGGCCCCCATTGGAGAAGAGCCATAGGGAGTCACATAGTTAACGTAAAAAAAAAAAAATTTTAATAGGTATATCAAAAAATAAAAACGTATTAAAAAGTAGAAATCACCCCCCCCTTTATCGATCGCCACATTTTCCAAAACAAATAAAAATAATTAAAAAGCAGTGATGAGCGGATTACGTTGACTATCTCACGGGTCGAAGTCGATATCGTCAAAAATCAAGACATTTCCGATAGCCCGATAAAAATTTACGCCGATGACCAAAAAAGTCTAGGGGAGAGGAAAAAACCCCTTTCATTCTTACACCCAAACAGGGCTGG
This sequence comes from Phyllomedusa bahiana, assembly GCA_025379985.1. Lineage (NCBI taxonomy): Eukaryota > Metazoa > Chordata > Amphibia > Anura > Hylidae > Phyllomedusa > Phyllomedusa bahiana. The sequence goes on from JAODAL010023663.1 coordinate 57,515, forward strand.
AGAAACTGGGAAATTAACATCCACAACAGTCAAAAAGGGTCGTGCACATCTTAGGCAACACACTTAGGGTTTTAAAAAAACCCCAAATGAAAATCACAGACCATTCCTATCCCCGTCTTTTACCACAGCATGACACTTAAACCCGCCCCACCCACAAATTAAAAGTGCCAGAAGGCAGTATGATTTGAACCATCATTTTACTTGAACCCGGACATTGAATATCCCTGTCCTGGGAAAGCAGCATGACCCTTAAACCTATCTGACCCCCAGATTAAAAAAGTGCCCGAAAAAAGGGGTTTTTGACCACCATTTTAGTTGAACCTGGACATTGCTATATCTGTCCTGGGCCACAGCATGAGCCCCAAACCTGCAAGACCCACAGATTTAAAAGTGCCAGAAAAAGGAGTCTTTGAACCACCATTTTAGATGAACTGGACATTGACTATACCTGTCCTGGGCCACAGCTTGAGCCCCAAACCTGCATGACACCCAGATTAAAAAAGTGCCAGAAAAAGGAGTCGTTAAACCAACATTATAGTTGAACTGGACATTAACAATAAACTGTCCTGTACCGCAGTATGACCATTAAACCTGTCTGACCCACAGATTAAAAAAATGCTGGAAAAGGAGTCTTTGAACCACCATTTTAGTTGAACTGGACCCATGACTATAACCTATTCTGTACCACAGTATGACCATTAAACCCTGTCACCCACAGATTAAAAAGTGCCAGAAAAAGGAGTCTTTCAACCACCATTTTAGTTAAACTATACATTTACTATACCCGTCCCGGGGTAACCCACAATCTGTCATCAAGCTTCCGTACCTCCCTTGTACAATTCAGAGGAATATTTGTATCACTATTTTGTACATGCAAGTTATTAGTAAAAAAAGTAAAAAAAAAAACACCTATTTTGAAATGTTATAACGGGTAAAAAAGGTGTTTTTTGCAAATATAAATACAAATTCGGGACTTAAAAAAATTGCTGTAAATTTAAATTTTTAAATGCAAGGGGCCTATGAACAAACTGTGCAACACCAAAGTAAAAAAAAAACTATTTGAAAATTAATCGGATAATAAAAGGTTTTTTTTTTTCACCATAAATACACCTGGGGTTTTACTCCAAAATTGCGTAAATTCAAATTTAAAGTGTCAAGGTGGTTCTCTATGAACAAAACGGGCCGCACCAAAGTAAAAAAAACCACCTATTTGAAATGTATAAAGGATAAAAAAAGGTGGTTTTTGCACCTATAAATACACCCCGCGGGTGACTACAAAAATTTCTGTAATACAAATTTAAGTGCAAGGTGGCTCTATGAACAAAAATGGCCACACCAAAGTAAAAAAAACACCTACTTGAAATTATAACGGATAATAAAAGGGGTTTTTTGCACCTATAAATACACCCGCGTGACTACAAAATTGCTGTATTCGAATTTAAGTGCAAGGTGGCTCTATTTAACAAAACTTGGGCTTTCACCAAAGTAAAAAAACACCTATTTAAAATGTATACGGATAATAAAAGGTGGTTTTTGCACCTATAAATACACCGCGGTTACTACAAAAGTTCTGTAACCTATTGTAAGTAAAAAAAATGGTCTTTGAACAAAAACTGGCTGCGCCAAAGTGAAAAACACGTAATTAAATTGTGTACTGATAATAAAACGTGGTTTTTTGCACCTATAAATACACCTCGTGACTAGAAAATTCTGTAAAACCTATTAAGAACTAAGTGGGTCTTTGAACAAAACTGAGCTGCGCCAAAAGTGAAAAAAAAACTAATTAAATCGTGTAAGATAATAAAAGGTGAGTTTTTGCACCTATCAAATACACCTCAGTTACTAGAAAAGATCTGTATCCAAAATATAAGTCGGCTGCACAAAATACAACAATTTTTCCCAAAAACGGCCAAAAAATGTTAATAAAAACCCCTTTCAAGCAGGGGAAAAGCAGGCTGGGGGAGCACAATTATACACCTACCTTCAAAAGCCTGCCCCTGCCAGCCTGTTTGTCTGTGTTCGCCCGCAACCCCCCGGCTCCCCCCCCCTCCCCGGGCGTACAATGCTAATCTCCTTTTTAAAAATTTCCCCCTAATCTAAAAACTGAAAATCTCTAATCACCTAAGTTCTAATGTTCACAGTTAAAAGCATAGTCTGTGTGAACAAAGAGAATAGTTTCGCTGAGCTGTTTTGAGAGAGACCGAGCACTTGTCCTGCTCTTATGAGACACAGACACACACTGATCATGAACAAGAAGGGCTGTTCTATGTAAAACGAGTAAATGTGATTTTCCACCCAATCACAACCATACACATCCCAGTCATGACGTCGCACACCCAGCCACCCCTGCTCTATTCTCTAAGCTGATTTGCTGGCCGCCAAAATGACAGGAAGCGCCGAAAAATGGCGCGATATTAATAATTATGCGCAGATTTTAACCTAAATTATCGCGTGATCGAAAAAATCCGATCAACATAAAAACCGTGCCGATTTCAACTTTGTCGATAATAATCGCTCAACACTATTAAAAAGTTACACATATTTGGTATCGCCGTCTGAAATGTCCGATCTATTAAAATATAACATTATTTATCCCATGCGCTGAACACCGTAGAAGTATAAAAATTCCAAACGACAAAATAGCGTTTTTTTTGGTCATTTGATGTCCTATAAAAATTGTAATAAAAGTGATCAAAAAAGTTGCATGCATTTCAAACTGCTAGCAATAAAAAGTACGGTTCAGCCCGCAAAAAATACCGCCTCACTGACGTCTGTAGGTGTTAGTACAAAAAAGTTATTGGTCGCACAAAACGGCGCCGTGGCGCAAATTTCAAATAGAAAATGTTTTGAATTTTTTTACGCCACCAAAACATAATGGAAACCCTTCATGTTTGGTATTGCCGGATGTGTATAAGCCTGTAGAATACAGAGAACACATAATTTTTACCAAAGATTGAACGCTGCAAAAACAAAACTCCCGCAAGCATGGCGCAAGTAAATTTTTTTCACATTTTGCCCCACTTAGAATTTGGTGAAATGACCAAAAAAAAACTATTTTGGAGTTTGGATTTTTTTTTCTTCTATGGCGTTTAACGTACGGGATAAATTATATTTTTTGGACATGGCTATACCAAATATTTGTAACTTTTTATTTAATTTTTTTATTTGTAAAATGGCAAAATGGGGGTGATTTGAACTTTTAATAATTTTTTTACACCTTTTTAAAAAAAAAATTTTTACTTTAAAGGGGTTGTCTCGCTACAAAGATTAGCTTTGTTCATGTATAGACAATGCATTAGGGTGTACAAAGATGGCTGTTTTACTACTTTCTGCCTGGGGAAGGAAGTAGTAAAACAGGAAACATGGCGGCGATGGAAGCCTTCACTAGGCTTCCAGCTGCCATGTTAACTGAATGGGAGCCTGCGATTCCGCCGTGGACGCCACGATCGAAGTGAGGAACGGTGCGCGGCACCATCTCTCATTGATTTAGAGGTTAAACAGCACAGGATGGCCCCATCTCCATCCTACGCTATAACCACCAAATGTTAACTGCAATTATTAGCTAACACCGACGGCTATGCAGCATAGTAGTATTAATTATTAAAGAATGCAAAGCAAAGGTAATATAAAGTTCACCACTTACGCAACAAAGAATATGTTTATTAAGGGTAACCGATAGTACTGTATAAAGAATAAGGGCTTGTTCACACAACGTTTTTGTGATCCGTTTTACGGATCCGCAAAACAGATCTAACAATTGTCAGTGTGATTAACATTGAGTTCAATGGCAAAAGCGCATCGCCGTTCTCACGGGAGATCGGTGATGCGCTTTTGAGAGCTCTCCTGCACTGCGCTTTTCGCATCCGCTTTAAAAAATTGACCCTGTCAATTCTTATTGCGGTTTACGCAAGTGAAAGCCCATAGGAGATAATGGAGTCCGCTTTTGGCACCTGCCCATAAGCGCTGCACACTCTGAGTACCTATCAGCTGCGCTTTGCATCCGGAAAGCGGATGCGAAAAGCGCAGTGAGCGGCTGCAGGTGTATCGGCGCGGTGAGCAGGATGGCGTGGCTGCAGGTGGATCGCGGCACGGCGCGGCTGCAGCATGTGAGCGGGGCAGGTGGATCGTGGGACGGCGCGGCTGCAGCATGTGAGCGGGGCAGGTGTATCGCGGGATGGCGCGGCTGCAGCATGTGAGCGGTGAGCGGGGCAGGTGGATCGCGGGACGGCGCGGCTGCAGCATGTGAGCGGGGCAGGTGACTCTGAATGGAGAGAGAGAGAGAGAGGGAGAGAGAGAGAGAGAGAGAGAGTTAGTGAGTTTTATTGAGAGAGAGAGAGAGAGAGAGAATGTTTTTTCTAATTGTAATCAAAGTGTGTAGTCATGATGTTGCTGTTAATGTTACCACACCTCTAAAACACCTGTATAAAAACCTGTATCTGAGAAGCCAAATAAAGAAGAAATTTTACATCTGAATCAACATAATGTTAGGCGTCATTTTAACCTTGCAATATCAATGTGGAAACCAGCGCAACGAGGACAAAGTCGCAGGCTTAGGGCGACGCCAACAGGTGTGTCACACATTTTTAGCATTGGGCTGTGAAAGTGGAAAAAAATAATAAAAACAGCAATTTTGCTATTGCTTTTTGGGCTTCATTTTTAAATGTTTCACCTGCAGTATAAA
>JAODAL010023664.1:0-12500 GCA_025379985.1 Phyllomedusa bahiana
CTCTAGAGAACATGGATTACGTCTCCCCCCCCCGCCCGGCGAATCCGCCGGGCGGGGAGATAATTGACATGTCACTTTCTAGCGGCGTATACGCCCGCTAGCAGTGATTGTCTATTGACCGGGCGAAGTGCCGGCCCCCCGCTCATCCCCCGCTCCCCCGCATCCCCCGCTTCCCCCCGCCCCCTCCACAGGGCGTAATTGCGGGGCGTAATTACGTCCCGCAATTAAGCCGTGTGAACATAGCCTAACCCTCCTGAAATGATTAATTGCATGAGCTGATTGTCAAGGACCCACCAATCCACAAGTCATATCCAAAAGCCAAAAGCCAATAATACACATAGTAAATGTATCCCTCCTCCCTCAAAAGTCACATATGTGACACCCTATACAAAACCAAAACACTGTTGGGGAGGGCTGCCCTCCTTAATCCCCCATATATAACCCATACTAGCTCCACGCCGCCACACTACACCCAGCCTATCACACCCTGACTATGACCTCCATCCCCCATTTTCTCCACCCCACCTAACCAACCAGTTACCCTCTGGTTGCACAAACCTTGTCATGCCGAATTCTGCACAGGCATTCCTCATCTAACTACGTGCTCCCATTATTGTTAGCCTTGTCAAAGGGAGAATTCCTGATACTTTATGGTCCAATGATGTCCAATCAGTGCTGACAGTGTGAGACTCTATTAAGAGGAATGGTAACAGTTATCATTTTCTTCATACATTTCCAGGAAGCATAACAGATGAATAGCTGAAAGGGGTTTTGCCATGATCTCATTTCATACCTCCTTCATCCAGCTCTTAAGCTCTGCGCTCAGAAGGGGGTGTGTGATTTGTTTGAATTGCATATCATGTGACCCAGCAGAATGATATCACCAGGCCTTTCCTCTCTCTATTCAAAGAAAGGTCTTTTGCAAATAGCTGCGAGTAGCTACAATGTAGCTCAGAGGTAATTTTTGCCTCACAGCACAAGAGTCCTAGGTTCAAATCCCTGCAGGAACCAAACCTGTGGATTTTTTTCTGTTTATCAATGCACAGACCTCATAGAGGTTTCCTTTTTTTTTTTTTTACTTATTTGCACTGTTTGACTAATTATTAAGGAGTACTGGGGACGGGAGTAGAATGTCAGCACCTGGAGTTGAACACTCAGTAGCTGTCTGAGAGAAGGGGTGATGTCTGAGCATGTCTGGCCAGGACTGAAGAGCTCTCAGCCCTGGTTGTATCCCCTGGAGATGAGCTATAAACAATGGATCGCTGAAGGAGCAGCTAAAACAAAAACGGTCCAGAATTTTTAATAATGATGAAAGGTGAAAATATTTATTATTTCATTTGCAAGCTTACCACATAAATTTTTCTTTGTGGCAAAGCCCCTTTAATGCAGGGTTCTAAGAAAAGGTGCACCAACATGGTTACTTCATGGAGAAATTATTTACTATAATGGATATGTTAGAATATGATTATTATGTATCTGTAATTGGGTGACATAAGACTCAAATCTGTCAGCTCCTGTATATAGTATTTTTTTAAAGAAACATTAATCTCTATTAATTGCAAACCTTATTAAGTTTTTAAGTTTCTTTCTACAGAGAACTAAGGGCTCTTGTCATTGAGATGGTCCTGGCCACAGATATGTCTTGTCATTTCCAGCAAGTCAAAACCATGAAATCTGGCCTGCAGACAATGGAAAAGTGAGTCAAACAGTAAAAGCCTCTGTATATAAAAGCCTCAGATGTCTAAATATGAGGCAAATGTCAAACATACATGTATGGGGGGATGATGAGTTTGTGGATAAATCAAATGTCATTGAGAATATTTCTTTCTGGACTGCTTCTCTAATGTCTCAACCATGTTAGCTATCTGGTGCCTTATACTTCTATTCTCTGCATCATGATTTACATGTATATCAGTTATTCAGAATGGTTTAAAGGGATTGTCTCACGATAGACATAACATATTGATAGAATATGACATCAATGTCTGATAAGTGCAGGTTCAACCTCTGGGACCTGCAGCTATGTCAAGAATGAGCCCCAAATCCTTTTCATTTGTAATTGAGAGGTGGCCAGGAGTCTCCTATTGAAATCAATGGGAGCTCCGAGTACAGCCACATACAAATTTGTACAGTGCTCAGCAAGACAGATGCAGATATGATATATGTACTGTGACTATAATATCTCCTGCCTTTGTTTCCATCACAGACGCTGGCAAAATCTTTTCTTTTCAATATTCTTCTTATTGAGTTCATTACAAACAACATGCAGCAAGGTACAACAATCATCAATAAATATAACAATTATTAGGAATTACAACAATCATCAACACATATATCCATTGTCATGACACTATAAATCAGAACACAGAATCCCGATGTGCTGATGGGTGTTACAGCACCCGGGAGCCTCAGGTTTGCCAATGTGTACACCCGGCTCTTTGTCTAGCATTACAGGCTCTGTGTCTAGCATTACATTACTGAGCACAAATGACTGGAAGACAGAAGTTATGTTGTATGTTATATATTTAAAAAAAAATTCAGAAAATGAGAATAAAGGGCGGCATGTATGAAATTTGGTGTTTACATGCCAGATTTCATGCGCGTAATAATAGGCTAGAATGTGCCTCATTTATGAACCTGCTCTACAGTGGGTCTTAAATCAGGCGCATTCTAGTGCTAAGACGACAATTCTGGCTCAGGTAAACCACTTTGAAAGTGGACTACCTGTTCCAGCAGTAATGCGCCTTGAAATGCCATAGCGAAGCTATAAATCTATAGCTTAGTATGGATCTAGTGTGCTCCGCCTCCCGCACACACCCCAAAATCAGGCGCATTACAAAGTGCTGTGGGCGTTATGTAATGCGCCCGATAATGGCGTGCGGGGCTTTTAAACATGTATGAACGGAGCTGGGCTGGATATCGGGCTGAAAAGACACCCAATATATGGTGCAGCCCCGTTCATACACACCACCCAAAATGTTTGTAATAGTACAAATGATTTTCCTAACTCAGACATTCGTGACATATTCACCGATATGGTTATTTTCACAGCAAGGACATAAACTTGGAATTTGACGTAGATTCTTGGTTAAAATCCTTGTAAACTTTGAATTCCATTCATTTGAATAGGAATCCATGCCATAGTTTACACTGTGAACCAAGGAATGGATATTTTTTCACAACAGATTTCAGATCCTCAATGCAGATAAAAAGAATTAACATGTAAATTCTTTGATGCGGATTCAGAAGGAGGACATAAAATGGATTAGCCATATTGAAATAGCCACTGCAAAGTTATAATCTGCCACGCATTCTGATTTTTGAAGCCAATGTGTGAACTCACCCGTCAAACCCTAAGAAGAGGGGAAAATATGTTCTCATAACAAATGTTTATTATGTAAAAAAATACAAACAGTTGTTATTGCCATATGCGTGACAACCAGTATTACAAACGAATGCATTAGTCATCCACAGGGTAAACACTGCAAGACTGAAAGACAATGTCAAAAGTGGTTGCCAGATTTTTGGTTACCTTGCCTCCAAAAAATTAGACGATCAAAAAGTTCCCCAAAATAGTGCTAATAAAAAAATACAAGAAATAGAAAAAAGAAAGCTGTCATACAAAAATCTATGAAAATGCTTTGGCTCTCAAAACCCCTTAATGTAGATGCAAATGATTTTGGGTTTTTATTAAAGAAGTAAAACATAAACAGACTATATCAATTGGTGTAACCCAAATTCTGATGACCCTTAGGTGATGTTCACATGGCGTTTCTTACATGCGTGTTTGGATCCATGTTTTGGACCCAAAATGGACCCAAACATGCATCTAACAATGTGCAGTGTGATTTATATTAGTTTCAATGTAAAACATGCATTGGGGTTCAGACAAGTGATCATGTTGCTGCATCTTACAGAATAAGGGTATGTTCACACGGCGTGCTGACTCCGTGTTTACATACGTTTATAGATGTGTGTTTGGATCCGTGTTTTGGACCCAAACCTGACTCAAACACACATCTAACAATGTGCAGTGTGATTTACATCAGTTTCAATGTAAAACACACACCAGCATTCATACAAGTGATCACTGATACGTTTACTTGCGTCTTTGTGATGCGTCTTCCGAATCCTTTCAGAGAGCTGACATGTCCATGCTTAATCCGTTTGATGCAGAAGACACCATATTTAAAACTATAGGGTGCGTTCCTGCTGCAGCAAAAACATATCCAAACACGCAGCACACTTGGATGGGTGCATGTTGGATGTGTTTTAGACAGCGCTTTTGAATATGTTTTTCGGATTCGGATATTTAAAACGACATGTGAACATACCCTTAGAGTAAAGTTGTTACTTATACAGCATGATAAACAACAGAAAATTTAAAACATAAAAAATAATGCTGTAATTAATATTTTTTTTTGCTCTATTCTTTTCTATTTTAGAAACGGTTAATGGGAACCTGTCAGCTTGTACATGGTACCTGACCCACAGGCATCATGAAATAGCTGCAGGTTTCTTTGTCTCAGAAAAGCCACAGCATGGATTCTCATTTGATGTAATGGGACAGATTCTCATATAGAATTTGTGTGGATTTCCACGTGAGATGCATGCAGATTCTGCACCCAAATTCGTGTTAATTTCCACCATGTGAACAGACCCTTATTGTTTGCATCCAAAGTCTGAGACTTCTAAGAAAGTATTGTACAAAGTGTGATAGGAAATTGGCTGACTTTTCATATTTTCTACAGTGTTTAAACAGGTTTTCCAGGACTGCTATATTGATAGAATATTTTAGGATAAGCCATCATTATTGGATCAGTAGGGTGAATGCTTAGTGAATGCAGTGAAGCTCCAGCTCAGCCCCAGTCAAACAGTATGGCCTTCTTAGTTGACCAACAGGGGTGCTTGATCTGATATCACAGATCTGATATTGATGGTCTATCCGAACGGTAGGCAGTGTTTGATTTAAATTCCATGGACCTAGTACAGTCAATTATGCTAAGGCCCACCCTTTTTCTATACAGGACATATACATGCCACTTTTATGTCCTTTCTGTATGTCCAGTTCCAAAGTAATAATTACTGTGCAAGCTAATTGTCCATTGGGTGATTGGTCCTAAAGCCAACTCCAAAGGAAGTTATCTTCTGCTAAACCGCTGATATATTTATGGGTATAGCACTTGTTGGCGCTTGGACCCACAGGAGGATTCTCTGATCTGTATTTCATCAAATAGTTTTTTTTCGAATGGCATAAAAGTAAATTATTTCTTTTACAGTATAAATTAATACTTCATGGCTCCCTTGGGTTTGATTTAAAATTAAATTGTTTGATCGTGTGAAAATGTAATATAGTCAGAGTTCATACCGCGTTATTGCCTCCACCCATGGTATCCATCAGGATACTGTAAAAAAAGCTACCCTAATGGATACTGCGACATAGCTGCAGCTGGCCCATAGATTTTGATTATGTATTTGACTATGTTTGTTCTGTTTGCTGGTGGTATATGCTCTCTGTGTAGTATATGCTCAGAAAACATATACTGCCAGCTAATTGAGCAACCATAGTCCAAACAGACTATGTTTGTTCTATTAATGTCTATGGGCCCACCACAGCTACTTCGCAGTATCCATCGAGGTATCTTTTTTCATAGTTCCCTGCTGACACCTCAGATGTAGATAATACCAGCCATATATAACCACAGATAAAGAAAGGAAACCGTTGTAGGCTTATCTCAATATATGCTAGGTGACAAAATTGCACTGGTGTATTTGAAACTACTCAGTTGTGACTATAGGGCCACCACCAGATAAGTAGCTAATAAGTAAGGCTCTCATTACCGCATTTAAAGGATCAGTTTCAATTGCCTAATTGTGTCATACTCTGATGTAATATTCATATTTATGTCCATAATTGTTTTTTTTATATATTTGCAGCATTGACAAAGCAAAGGCGCTTTCCCTACTTCTTCATGCAGCTGATATCAGCCACCCCACTAAGCAATGGAAAGTGCATGCACGGTGGACCAAAGCCCTAATGGAGGAGTTTTTCAGACAGGTAACAGTAACTCTAGCAGTGCACTGTAATCCTAGCCCATTCAGTCATTGCACTAAACAGGTCTATGTAAACATTGCTCAATGCTGCACAAATTTTGATTTAGTCGATTATAGAACAGAAGGTAAGGAATATAAAACATTTATTCATGGTAATCATTTTTATTATTTACTTATTTAACTTCAGGGTGCTGTACATTAGGGGTCTATATACCCACCATAAATACAAAACAAGTACAATAATAGCACTTAATAACTAAACACTGCTACAGAGGGAGAGAGGACCCTGCCCACAAGGGCTAACACTCTACAATGGAAGAGGAATGAGGGTACTGAGTTCCAGAGTATGGAGAATGCATGGGAGAAATTTTGGAGACAATTCTGGCAAAGGATGCGTAGAGAACAAGGTCCTGTGAGAAGCTGAGATTGCATGAGGGCAGGTATCTAGAGATTAAGGCCAAAATGTATGAAGGGGACAGGTTATGGAGAGCTTTGTATGTCATGGTTAATAGTTTGAACTAAATTTGCTGGACAACAGGTAGCCAGTGAGGCACTGGCAGAGGGGAGAGGTTGAGGGGTAACAAGTGCTAGATGAGAGGCCATGCAGAAGTTTATTGCTGTAGTCCAGGTGGGAGTTGACAAGGGCGTGAGCTTACATTTTTGTAGCATCAGAGTTAAGAAATGAGCAGATTCAAGAAATTTTTTAAAGGCCTGGACATGCAACTGGAAGTACAGGGCAGAGTCAAAGGTTATGCCAGGGCAGTGGACTAGTGGGATTGTGTAAATCATGTCATTGCCGTAGATAATACCATGAGTGGATGTAGAGTGGGCATGGTTAAATAGAGACTGCTTCAGCAATTGTTTAGACGCCTGTGGGGAGTGATCCAATTATCCAATGTTCACAGCTCTATTAATTAGTATGAGTCAATATCCTTGAAGTACACATACACATTTAACCATGTACCAGCATTGTTCCTGCAACTCACCTTGGTCACATCATATTAGAATCACGACTGCTATTGAGAATTTCAGGGCTGCGAAAGCATATTAGCTTCCTCCCATCTATTACCAGTTCCTATCTTGCACTATATTGTACTTCCTGAAATCATGACCCCAGCTTGGTTCCATAAAATGATTCATGACCCACACTGAGCAAGTCAATGCACTTGTTGGGGGCAGGTGTGGTCAGCAGTGGACCAGCTTTTATTTTTACATTCTGACTCAGTGCTCCTCTGCTTATCTTTGCTTGTCACAATCCTGGTTCCTGGTGATGACGTTATACTGATTACTTTGTATGTTTTATTGTAGCTGAGACCAATTTTAAGGGGTTTTCTCACTACAACAATTAACTTTCAACATTAAGGGTCAGGTAATTGAAAATATTTCTAAATATATTAGTCTATTGGTTTTACTTTAGTCATGAGATAAGACAGATTTTATGTTCTCTGAGCCCACACAGGTTTCTATGGTTACCTGACCATAGTTCTGCTATCTGATTAGAGCAGGGAGTGACTCACTATGCATAGACAGAGCTCACTTCCTCACTCCAGAGAAAACTAATTATCTCTAAAAAGATTAGCTTCTGTTTACAGATAAGCAATTTCAGTCCTCACAGCACATGTACCTTTTGTTTATTGAAGATTAGCTCTCCTGCACTTGTCAGTGAAACAGCTAATCTAGTTACAGAGAAGCTTAATATACGAATTACTACTATAGAACCACCCACAGCATGACAAAGGCAAATTGAGTGTAAAACTGGTTGTGACTCAGAGAAACAACTTGGTGAGAAAACCCCTTTAAGGGAATTTGGCTAAGCTGTAATAACAAGTATGACACAATTTCTATAAGTAAAAACAGACACTTTGTCACATCTGTGCCCATTAGGGCTTCTGCACCATCCTCTGTCCATAAAGTACTGCCGAGGATGTGCTGTTGATCATTATTCCATACCTTTTATGTGATGGCACTGGTCTGAACACAACTATAGCTTACTTTGGCTGTGTTAATTGAATCCGGCCATACCTGGACTTTGTTCTCGGCAGCAATCGGTTAAAGCTAGTGGTGATTGACAGCCCTTTCCCTACTGGGCTGTGATCTGTGTGGTTTGATGTCAGGGAGCTGTACCCATGCTTGCTATAAGTCTTGTTTGGATTCTGCTGGCGTTTCCTGGGATTGCTACATTTTGTGACTACTGGCTTGCTCTTTCGACATTGCTTTCCTTCTGATTTGGCACCGCATTTGCCCGCTTGGTTTCGAACCTTTTCTGATTGACGCTTCTTCTGTGTTTGTTTGTCTCGTGTTGTCTCTGTGTTCTTTGCCGTAAGCAGGGAACATTGCACAGTTGTCTATGACCACTTAGGGTTGGACCGACAAGTAGGTAGGCACTGCTGGGTTGGACAAGTGCTAGGGCTCACTGTCTTGTCTCCCCTACCTACACTTTCTGGTCGTACGTTCCTTACACCCTTCTTCGTAATATGTAACTTCCCCTTGAAGTTTAGTCTCATTATAGTCAAGATCTGATGGAAGAAGCTCATTTTTGCAGGGATTTCTTAGCCCATAGTAATTGCAATGAACTTTAGAACTGTTTGTGAAATGGTAATTTTCATTTTAAGTTTTTTTTAGCAGCTTAAACACAGCCTCAATAGTACTTTCTTACTAGTTTGTCTATGACACGGTCATCAGCATGTGAATAGCAAAATGTAATTTATTTTTCAGTGTGTTCTTGGACTGCAATTGCAACTTAGGTATTATAATTATAGATACTGCTTACATATATTCTTAATGACATTTGCATTTTCATTGTATGTCTGTAATGATATAGCTTCATTCTATTCACCTGCGCTCCAAGTACTGTACATAGTAAGCTTTTCTTCACGTCACTTTTTTTATTTGACATTTTTTGCATCAATATTTTGTGTCAATATATATCTAAAAAGAATAAGGCCTCGTTCACACAGCTTAAAATGGGACGGATTGCAGCTGTACTGCGCGCCGTATTTGCGCTGCAGTACAGCTCCAATCCGTCCCAGTAACTACGGTAATCCACAGTTCTCATAGAGAGCAGTGGAATCCGTCTCTTCTCCCTGATCGTTGAATCCGCTGCGGGGGGAGAAATGTATGTGCCGTGAATAATGACTGTCTATGGGGCCGGGGAGCCGCCGCCTCCCCTCCCCCGCCCCACCCCCGCTGCACAGCTGCCGACGTAATTGCGGGGCGAAATTGAACATTGCCTAACAGAAAATGTCATTTTTGGTCAGTTCTGTTTGTCTTTATAGGGAGATCATTTTATGTGAAGATGTTTTTTGTCTTTCATCCTTGTTTTACTACTAGTTCTAGTATGTGTCGGATTTCTTGACAGTGGGATCCTTGGTTAATAATAGATCCAAGTCACCTAAAAATGTCTACTACTTCCATGTCTTCATGTCTAGCTACTATAAAGTTGTTTGCTAATGTTTCATTGCTAAACTAAAGAAAAAAGAAGCTCCATATTTAGAAATGAATGATACAAGCAAACAGGAGATATTATCCCCACTGTTTGTTACATTGAAAATATACCATATATACTCGAGTATAAGCCAACCCAAATATAAGCTGAGGCATCTAATTTTACCACAAAAAAACGAGAAAACGTTTTGACTCGAGTATATGCCTAGGGTGGAAGATGCAGCAGCTACTGGTAAATTTAAAAAAAAAATGGATACCAGTAAAATTGCATAGGCAGGTATAGGCAGTTTAGTGTCCCCTATAGGCAGGTATAGGCAGTTTAATGTCCCCCATAAGCAGATATCAACAGGTATTGGCAGTTTAGAGTCCCCCATAGGCAGGTACAGGCAGTTTAATGTCCCCCATAAGCAGATATAAGCAGGTATTGGCAGTTTAATGTCCCCCATAGGCAGGTATAGGCAGTTTAATGTCCCCATAGGCAGGTATTAGCAGGTATATGTCCCCCATAGGCAGGTATAGGCAGGTATATGTCCCCTATAGGCAGGTATAAAGAGGTATATGTCCCCCATAGGCAGGGATAGGCAGATATAAGCAGTTATATATCCCCCTTAGGCAGGAATAAGCAGAGTTTTTAAAAAAATACAAGTACTCACCTCTCTCCCCCACTGCTCAGGGGCCATGATGTCATCAGGCCGCGCAGGCAGCGTGATGACATGGCACGCTGCCTGCGCCTGATACTCCGGAAGGCCGCAAGTCTGCTTGCGGTCTTCCGGAGTCCTCTGTGGAGCAGGGAGCGCTCGCTCTCTACTCCGCAATAGTATCTTCAGCTGTATGCGACTCCTCTCATGGCAGCTCTCAGACGCTGACGGCTGACTCGAGTATAAGCCGAGGGGAGATTTTTCAGCACATTTTTTGTGCTGAAAAACTCGGCTTATACTTGAGTATATACAGTATGTATATATTTCTTAGTTTTATTGGCAAAATTAGACAAAATGGGATTAAAGGAAAAGAGGAGATAAAGAAAGGAAGCCTTGGGAAATTTATTTTATTCTGTGCATGTTATGTATTTAAATTCTTGGCTGTCATCTGCCTTGTCTTTGTGATATGCGATTCAGCAGCAAGATATACTTTCATGTTAAGAAGAGTAAACTAAAATGATAAAATAAATAACTGGTCATTACTACCCAAACTATATGGATTTGGTTGATGGGTTTATACTGTGTTATTACTGTACGCACCATTTAGCAGTCAATAAACATCTTTGGTAGACAGTTCTCTTATGTTTCCATATAGCTGTATCATGGATAGAAAAAAATTCTATGGAGAGTTATCAAGTGTCAAAGAGTTCATTAATTTAATAAGAAAGAGAGAAAAGTGGCATGAAGTACACCAAATTTGTTACAACTCAGTAGGCATTAAAGATACTTTCCACCATATTTTTGCAGTCAGAACCTATTTCCTAGTCTTTCAGTTGGCAAGTACATAACAGCGTATGACATAAGCACAACTATATTGTAGCCTGAAAGGGAATCCAACAAATTTAGTAACTGGTGCACCTTCATGTCAACACTGGGGCCATATCACATCGGGACAAGGAAGTCTTTATATTAGGGTAATTAGTATATGTGTAAACAAGGCATCTATAAAGGGTGAGGTTACTTTAAAAATGTGTCTATGTAGATACAGAAAACTTTCAAAAAAGAGTCTTTTTGTCTGTCAATTCAACAAGTTTTAACCTAGTACAAGGCTCTTTTTAGGCTGATATGCCTGAAAAAGCCCCTACATGTTACAGTCCAGTATTAGACTCATTTTTAGGCTGCTATGCCAAAGGTGCCCCTGGTACGGTCATGCAACATAACAATCTTTACAAAAAAGGACAATAATACAACAATATGTATAACCCAAAAGGTATAGGGAGGAGGTCAAGGGAGAGCAAAGCATAAACGAAATGTGTGCCAGGACCACACACTCCCCCGGTGACCACTTACTTACACCCTTTGGCTTAAGTATTTTCATTTTTACTATCTAGGTAGACTTTATATACTCTTTTATACTTTACTATATTGTCTATTGTGGCTATTAATTCATATTCATACTATGTACTTTTAGAAAAATGGACTAATGTGTAGTTGAACATGCATTTTTGTCTATGGGTGGCTATTGTATTTTAATTTATTATTATTTGATATGAATAAAGAATACATGTATTATTTACTGTATTTTTTGTTTGGTGGTTTTTTTTTTGGTTTAGCAATGAAACAAGTAATATTGATTAATAAAACCACTTTTAATAACCCAAAAACGTTCTACATACTTTTTTTTATACAATCAGAATATAATTACTTTTAATTACAGGTTTTCTACAAACTCCAGTACTTTAAAGGATGTAGTGTAGCTCTGGTGTCAATATTTAGAAACATCCGCTGTTACTTTTATTTGACTCAAACTGAGCCTACTATAGAGTTGTCCTTATACAGTATAACTCACTAAGGTCAGCAGATTAGTTATTGGTATTGCAAATTTCTTCCTATGTTTTAATGTTATTACCCTTTACTATTTTTGTTTACTTTTATTACTAAGGCTATGTTCAGACGGCGTAATTTCGGCAAGCATTTCGACGCATATTTGCGCTCTAATATGGGCGATATGTGCACCGAAATTACGGTAATCCATAGTTCTCGTAGAGAACTATGGATTACACCTCCTCTCCCCACTCGTACAATATAATCGTATTGAACACGCGGGGAGTACTTGGTGATCAGCGCAAGCTCCCGAGACACACGATGTACTGCGGCGTGTACTGTACGCGCCACAGTACATCTTGTGAACATAGCCTTAGATAACTTCACTTAACAGTTGGGGTAGGTTTACAGCAATATTTTTTCGCCAAAACAGAGATACAGTAAAGTTTGATTTCCCTTAATACAACCTTGTGTCCATGGCTGTTTCACCAAAAAATATCACATTTTGCTTAGTAAATCCCACCATCTGTGTAGACAAAT